>APFE030822715.1:188969-200447 GCA_000404065.3 Pinus taeda | reverse complement strand
GGGGAGATTGTTGGCATTTTGTTTCTGGTATGGTTATATGTTACAGATGTTGTACTTGATGGCAACACCCATGGCATGGCTCTCATTTTGATGAAAATAAAGAAGTACGCAGGAGAACAGTTCAGGAGGTGCGTACCCGCAGGTACGCCGTGCAGGGATCGCGTCCTGTTACGTAGATTACCCATTCATGAGGTGCGTACCCCAGTGCACACTCTTCAAGGCAGTAAAGCGCACACACGTGGGGGTTTCTTATGATATTTAGCCGACGGTATTGTGTTATCATGGTTCTGGCCCGTGGTATTGTTTTATTTTATTATTATTATTAAGCCCCATGATCCTTGATTTGAGGAAGAGCTTGCCTATATAAAGCAAAGGAGATCATTTGGCTTAGTATGCTTTTGGGTTGAATATCTTAAGATCTGATCTATTGGGTTATTGTTTCAAAAGGCTTGATCTATATGAAAGCGAAAGTGGAAAGCGAATCTGTAAAGGGTGATCTCCCGAGCGCTTGATCAGATCTGGGCATCCGTCTAGCTGTAGCACATTGGTGATCTACAAATTCAGCCCTAATCTGAGGTACGCAGGTGTTTAACGATGCCTCTGCGTGGGTATGCAGAATAGAAGAAGGCAAGCTGCGCAGGTACGCAGAGCAGACGAAGGGTGACTGCGTGGGTACGCAGAGCATAAACAGGAGAACTGCGTGGGTACGCCGAGCAGTAGTGGCTCAGGTGCGTGCCTACTGTAACAGTACGCGACACGATAATTCTTTTGGGTGCGTGCCTACTGTGGTAGTACGCGGCGCGATATTGCATTTGGGTGCGTACTGTACGTAGCGCGACAAAAGAAGCAGTGTGTGGGCACGCAGTGCAGCAGAAGCAAATCTGCGGGTATACGCAGAGAAACAGAGGGTGAAGTGCATACCAGCGCAGGCCAAAGAAAGGAAAGTTGCGTATCTGCTTTAGGACTATCTGTTGACTGAATTTTTCTGTTGATAAGGTGTTCTGGGTTCAGTTTTGTTATATTGATCTGGTTACTACAACTGACTGTAATTTATATATACTTGATGATCATTTCATGTATATGGACCCAGTTTGAAAATTTATGAAAAGTGGTCCTTGTAAGAAAAGAAGTAGGGGGTTGTAGCTCCCTTCCAGGAGAGTCTGGAAAACGAGAGAAAATTGTAGCTCTCTGCAGGTTGCAGCCTGCGTACTGGTAAAGGACTGCACCAGTACAAGACCATTGTAAAAGGAATTTCTAAATTGAAAGAAGATAGAGACATATTGCAGCAGGTGGTTTTCACCCACATTGGGTTTCCACCTTATATTTGGTGTTCTTTGATGTGACTGTGTATTTTTCTTGTTCATGCTCATTATTTTATGGTACTGATATGCAAAAATAATTCAAAGTATAAATAAGGAAGATTTGGTAAAAGGTCTAGATAATA
The DNA here is from genome assembly GCA_000404065.3 of Pinus taeda. Taxonomy (NCBI): domain Eukaryota; kingdom Viridiplantae; phylum Streptophyta; class Pinopsida; order Pinales; family Pinaceae; genus Pinus; species Pinus taeda. The sequence goes on along the minus strand of APFE030822715.1, from coordinate 199,003 downwards.
CTGATTCACCCCCCCTCTCAGTATTATTTTCAACACATCCATCCAATGGTTGTCATGTCATCTGCTTGACAACTTGCCCAGAAAATCTCCACCGTTGATGTGACCCCACTCAATCCAACGACATCATGCAATCTCATGCAGATTTCTGCACGACCGATATCAAATCAAAGGTGCTCGATGTTAGCCTCCTGCTGCAGCAGGTTACTCATCTTTCATGATTGACATTTTACATGCCAAATATGTCATACTTTGCATGCTGCAGTGTTCCATATTTGCTATAGAGGCCAAAGAAGGATTCCATGAGAGTGTACCAGTTAAGATGCCACTATTGTGTTCCAATTTTGATGTACTATTGCATTTTGGAAGAATTTTTCAGTTAAAGGGAGGTCCAAGCAGTTCAATCTTGGTCTCCCTAGGTTTCAATTTCCTGCTTTAGAATATAGAGAATGAATATCTGTCCAAACAGCTTAATCTTGGCAGATTCTTAGACAGACAGAGAATTAAGGAGCCCAATTGCTTAATCTGGGCCCTTGGAAGAAATAAGGGTAGTTTTTAGATAGGAGGACAGAAAAAGAAAAAAAGTTGAAAAAGCTGGGTCTGCAAGTCCAAGTTCACCCAAACCAAAAAGAAGAAAAAATGCTAGGTAAGTAGGCTGGGTAGGTAGTTTTGAGGTTGCAGAATGTTGATTTGTGATTAATTATATATTTTCAAGTGTCATATCTATTTCAAATCACAATTATCAGGTAGTTTCCATTTGAAGGACTTCAAGCGAGGCATGTCTAACTCCCCCTTCCTCTTATTTCCCAAATCATTCACTAACATCCCCTCAAGGACCTTTGGATCTGCCCAAGAAATCCATCTTCACTCCAGTCCTTTTCAAACCAAGTTAACATTTGAGTTGACTTAGTGGAAAGAAGCCACATTTCTTGTGTAAAAGTTGTTTCTCCACACTCCATTCACTTCCTATGCCTAAATTTCAGTTCACAAACTTAGCCCCTCCCCTACACTTCACCTCACTAGTTCATATTAACATCTAACCCTATTTATTAGCTCCCTAAATCATTTCCCCTCCCTCTATTCTACAAAAAAATATATAAAAACCCCAAAAAATATTAAATATTCCCCCCCATGGCAACTATAGCCAACCAAATAACAGCCGAGAAATATTAGGTTCATCTGGGATCTAGTATTAGCCCTCCACGTCGTTACTCTCGGGATTTATCTAACTTCTGGTTAAATAAATAACCATGCTAAACCCCTACCCCACACACCGAACCATACCATAGCCCCGCGCGAAAACACATTAACCTAAAGTTCTAACCCACCCGATGCCGCGATTTGTTAACATTTATCACGCGCACAATTTTATTAAACCCCGTTCATTTTGACCTCCCATCCACCGTCGGATCGCCTCTCCCAGATCCGACGACCCTCATGCATATCGGGTGCCCTTACATGATGGTGCGATAGCAACTGATGGACGACGGTTTCCCTGTTGTACACAGGGACAGCTGTCGGCTTCTTATTGCATCGAGCTGCCCCTGACGCATACCGCTCCCATACCAAAGGCGGTCTGACGCAAACCAAAAACTGCTCTCCCCTTGTGTGACGTAATCACTGCATCACCCTGCCACATCAGCGCCATCTCACCCCTCTCCTGCCTATGCCCTGCCACCGTGTCCTCGCCACGTCACCGTGTCGTACTGCCACGTCACCCTGCTGACATCATCATGCTGACGCCATCACCGTACAAGAGGGTCCCACTGCTGACGTCATGCTGACGTCATCCGTCGTACCGTTGACATCAGTAGCTCAAAAAAATGCTCAAGTGCAAAATCTAAACTTCGGAAGCCCAGAATGAGAAACAGGGGCAATTTCTCATTCATGAGAAACAGGGGCAGTTTCGGAAGCCCAGAATGAGAAACGGGAAATGGGCCAAAGTGGGGAATCTTTATGGAATGTTTTGATTCCGCAGCCGTTTTGCGCCCAAAAGGGGCCGAAAGGGCCGATTTTGTAGTTTTTAGCAAAACAGAAGCAGAATAAAGCTGAATTTAAATCTTAAAGCGTATCAGTGTTGTGGCAAAGTGTATCAATGTTGTGGCAAAGTGTATCAGTGAAAATATTTCAGCGGCCCGAAGTAGGAAAACATTAAAAGGCCATCCAGCAAAGTCAAAGAAGCAGTAAAAGCCAGTTAAAGGCACTCAAATCACAGATACTTCACATCAAACTCACATTAGATCAATGGACCGAAGCTCAAAGCACAGTTATTTCTGAAGCACTGCACCAGGTCACCAAGGACACCATATTAACTCATTTTGATCCAGCTGCCTCTAGCGCAACTTAAGAGATATTTACTTGCATTTAATTTCAGCACAAAATTAGGTTTAAATTTTTTTTCCCGCAGACCTGTTTAGGTCGGTTGTAATAAATGTTTTTGGGTACTTACCCTATATATACAGCCCTGAACAATGTAATGAGGGTTGGTTGTTGTTATTTGATGGATAGTTGGCTAATGCATTCCAAGAAAGACTCACACTGTGTATCCGATATTTTTCTATAATCAAAGATTTCTTACGAGCTTGGAGAATGGATTGTTTATCATGTTACTGGTTGAAGTGTGACTGTGGAATTCTTGTGTTGTTACATGACTCAATAAGTGCTTCTTACCTCTGTTTTCCATTCATAAATCAACATCTAAACAACAGAAAGAAAGATTAGCCTAGAACTTGTTTAACTGCACTCTATGCTCAATTTCTGCTGTTTCTTTATGTTTTCATCTATTTTAGGCATAAATATGAATTCCACATGGGCTCATGTTTGCCCTAATTCACCATGTATGACAGTTATCCTGGGATTCTTAACTGCCCCTAGATAGAGCTCATTTCCCTTCCTTTTGTTAAGCTGAGTGAGAGATTCTTAATTGCCTCTCATTCCTTACATTTCATTCCATCTCTTTAGCTTGAAGGTTGTTTTATGTGCAGCTACCTTGCTCCACTATCCTCTTGTCACCAAGAAAACGCACCAGTAGTCTTACTCCACGACTCCATGCCCAATGGTTTGAAACTTACCACACTATGCATTGCCTCTTTAAGCATCCTCCTTCCATCCAAACACCACCCAAACACAAACAAAACCCCTTTTGCACCCAATAACTAGCCTAAAATCATCATCAACAAAGCTAAATCATTAAGAGAGAGCCCTCTCTGATTGCAGGTGGGCTAGAACCTGCAATCTAAAGATTGGTTTGTGGTTACCTCGGTCGTATCCCTTTAGGAGCTTAGGGACAACCTGAATGTTAACATAATGGCGACTCCACTAGGGACATACTGAGATAATCTCACAAAACCAGTCCGAAGCTTCGCAGAGGAAGAATCCAACCTTTTAAAAGATTTTGTTTAACCTTTATTGTTAGAAAAATTCCCCCCCCCCCAAAAAAAAAAGTTAGAAGCTGGCTCCCAAAAAGCATTCGCGTCATATAAGATCGAATCCAGACCCAAATCCCCCATCTATTTTTGAAAACCCCAATTTAATTCCTAAGATCCTCAGAAAACAGGAGCAGCAAGAAGATACAGTTCAACCTAGTGATTTTTCAACCCCTTTCAAAGTTCTATTTCGTTCAAGCCCGACTTCCCCTTGTTCATCATCCACTTCTGCAAACCCTATTTCCACACCTCTATCCACTACATAGACCACCGTTTCTACTCCTGTTATCCCAGTTACCCTAGTTGTTCCACTTATCCCCATTGTTCCACTTATCCTTGTTAATATGGCTAATAGATATGCACCTTTACAACTGCCTGTAAATCCCGGGGCTATGCCTCAGAATTATCAGACCAAAATAACCTATTTTGATGGCACAAATGCCTGCACAGCCCTACAACACACAAAGAAAATGCAGGACTACTTTGAGAGTTATGAGATTGACGATGATAGTGTGAGGATGAAGATTTTTGTCCAAAGTTTGAACGGTGATATCAGGACCTAGTTTAGAGTGCTTCCAGCCCATTCCATAGCAGACCCAGAAGCCTTATATCAGTCATTTATCAACAGATGGGAGAAAAAGAAAGACCCCTTGAACATATTATCTGAGTATGACGCCATCAAAAGAGGCCCTCAGGAGACCGTTTTGGACTACTATGCAAGGTTTAATAATGTTTGTAATGCAATACCAAAGAAATTAAGACCTCCACCTGATCTTGCTTTGTACAAATTCCCTGATTGTTTTGATGCTGAAATGGCTTATCAGTTAAGGGAAAGAACCCCTCAAAGCCTTGCAAAAATGAAAAATGTTGTTGTTAGTGTGGAGGCAAATTTAATCGCCAAAAGAAACAGAGCTAGAACTGAGGGAAGAACTACCTTTAAGGAAGAACCCTTAGCCTTAGACCAAAAACTAGATGCTATTATCAGTGGCATGCACAGGCTGGGAGATAGAGTGGAAAGTGTTGAGAGGAAATCATCATGGGAGGGAAAACAACCCAACACCATCAAGAACCCAAATTTAAGGAAAGCTCAGAACATAAACGCTACTAGATCTAGCCCAGACCATGATATTAGGCCTCCTTTCCAAGAAAATTGTGTAGAGGCATCCACTTCTAGTGAGCCCACATAAGAGGCTCACATGAACTTGATAGATTCGAAAAATGAGCAACATATTTTTCTGACTCAAGAAGACCAAGACTACCCTGATGTAAATCGATTTCAGACTAAGTCAGGAGAGTCTTTTGATTTTAAACAAGGCTATGATTCTGTTGTATATGAGGTCCACAAACAATATAAATTGAGAACAAGAACCATTGATTTCCCTGCACAAAGCAAAACAAAAGAGAGCAAACAGCCCAACAAGATTAAAGGCAAGGTTGTCATAACAGAACCAGCTGATATTTCTGTCCCAAACCCGCACCAAGTGACTATAGAGGACATAACAGACATACATCCTCCTATTGATCAGCCTCTACTTCCTTCTTCTTCAAAAGCAAATTTGAACAGCTCTCCAAAAAACCTTCCCAAAACAGAAATACCACAAACTGTCATTCACCATAACATAGACAATCCAAAGGAAAACACAGAGAGTATTCTTGAAAAGGATAAATCTGCTACTACTAACGTAAAGATTCCATCAGAGAAACCATTTAATTTAGAAGCATAGATTGGAAAACTTAAGATATCCATCCCCCTTTCAGAACTTGCCAAGCATGATGTGTATAGGCAACAGATTCAAAGGTCACTTCAAATGCCAGAGGTCAAGGATGATGTAAATGTTTTAGATGATACCCCTGAGTTGTTGTTTGGAACAGAAGTTAATGGAAAATGAACATATGGATCTGTTTCACCCTTTTATGTCAGTCTACACATACATGACAAGATCTTGCACAATGATATGTTTGACTCAGGTGCCTCGCACAATCTTATGCCCAAAGCTGTAATGGAAAAGATAAACCTTGATGTCACAAGACCCTACAAAGATCTATACTCCTTTAACTCAAGTCAGGTCAAGTGTTTAGGCTTAATCAAAGACCTTTGTGTGTCTTTAGTCCAATTTCCCAACAAGACAATCCTAATGGACGTAGTAGTTGCTGACATTTCAACAAAATATGGCATGCTCCTATCAAGATCATGGGGAGCAAAACTCCAAGGATCCCTCCAACTCGACCTCTCTTATGCCACTATTTCCATCTTTGGGAAACCAAAGAGACTCTACAGAGAAACACTCATGAAGTATGTGGTGAGTAGTGAGGAGAAGCCCCAAAAATTTCCAATTTACTCAATCCATTCTGATATGGATTCATTTATTGTTTTTAATGATGACATCAATCCTCCAATTACTAACAAGCCTTTAGCTTTAGAGCTAGAAACATGCATAAACGAGGAATCAGTTGCCCATGCCCATGACATGACCACAGCAGTCTAGTTTCAACCAGCAAACAAGAAGAACCTCCCCAAACAAAAATGTTAAATCTGTCCAATCCTAAAATGATTGAAACTCTTAATGCAAACCAAAAACAAGAAATTACATGGTATTTAGAGTTTGATGGTTCTGTCAACAAGTTAGGAGCAGGGGCAAGTGTATGGATTCACAATACACATGACAACCATTCAGAGGGCCATGCCTACAGACTAAATTTTAGATGTACCAACAACATGGCAGAGTATGAGGCTCTCCTCTTAGGCCTAAAATTGCTCAAAGTTCTAGGAGCTAGAAAAGTGTCCATTCTAGGTGACTCCAATTTAATCATACAACAAATGAAAGGCAACTTCGTTACTAATGACAATAGAATGAGGGCTTATAGGACCATTGCAACAGAAATACTTAACACCTTCACTGAATCCGAGCTTGCCAAGATTTCTAGAAACCATAACACACATGCACACAGCCTAGCCACTTTTGCTAGTACATGCAAGCTTCCCTTTGAGCCAAATCACCATTTTACTGCTGAAATAAAACATAGGCCCACTATTCCTAACAATATCAAAGATTGGGAAGTATTTGAAAATGATGCCTAGATGAACAATTTCCTCACTCTTGAGGGCGAGTTTTCAAATTTAAACATTGACATGGAGGCCATGAACGATTCCCAACAACAGACAAATGAAGATCAGCAGGCTGTAACAGCTGCAACAACAAAACAGATCTTGAACCCAATTGTCTTTGACAATGCAAACATAGAAGAGCTGAAACAAATACATTTAGAGGAAACAACCAAAGCAGAGGCCGAGTTCATTGATCTAAAGAATAACTCTTTGCCTGCTGGCCTTACTCCACTAGAAGACATGTTTGATGATAATGATGTGCCCAAAAAGCCAAAAATGGAGCGTCTAAATACAGCTATAGAAGAACACAACATAGGGACAACAGAAAATCCCAAAATGATTAAATTGTCCAAAAATCTGCCCCCTGATCAAAAACCAAAATATGTGGATTTGTTCAAAGAGTTCCAAGATGTATTCACTTGGAGTTATGAGGACTTGAAGTCCTATGACACCTTAGTGATTCAACATACCATTCCCTTAAAACCAAATCAAAAACCATTCAAGAAGAAACTTAGAAGAATAAACCATATGCTTCTGCCCCTCATTGAGAAGGAAGTGAAGAGAATGTTTGAAGCAGGTATCATAGCACCCATCAGATTTTCTGAATGGGTATCCAATCTGGTTCCCACAAGAAAAAAATCAGGTGAGATCAGACTGTGTGTAGACCTAAGAAAATTAAACCAGGTCTCTTTAAAAGACCACTACCATTTGCCTAAAATGGACCACATCCTACAAAGAGTAGTGGGGTCCTCTAGAATTTCTTTACTAGATGGATTTTCAGGTTTAAATCAAATACTTGTTCACCCGGATGACCAAGACAAAACAACCTTTACCACACCCTGGGGAACATTTAAGTATGTTAAAATGCCTTTCGGGCTAAAGAACGATGGTGCCACCTTTCAAAGGGCAATGGATATTGCATTTGCCAAGCAAATCCATGAATTCCTTGTTGTCTATCTTGATGACTTGACCCCTTTCTCCAAATCTGATCAAGAACATCTCAAACACTTAAGGCAAATCTTCATGACATGTAGGAAATATGGCATTCCCTTTAACCCCAAGAAGTCCTTGTTTTGCCTTGAGGAAGGTAAGTTGCTAGACCACATCATCTCAAAAGACAGTATTAGAATTGATCTGGAAAGAATTCAAGCAATCATTCAAATTCCATACCTAAGAAACATAAAAGAGTTGCAAGCATTCCTTGGAAAGATCAATTTCCTAAGGAGTTTTATCCCAAATTTAGCAGAACTGATAAGACTGTTAAGTAACATGTTAAAAAAGGATGCTAAGGTAAGATGGTTTCTAGAAACCAAGCAGGCTTTTGAGAGTATCAAAGCTGCCTTGACTCAAACGCTTGTGCTCACAAGCCCACAATTTGACAAAGATTTTATCATTTTTTCCTTTGCCTCTGAGCACACCATAGCTGCTGTCCTTTTACAAAAATATGACCAAGGAAATGAAAATCCTATTGCATTTTTCAGCTGAGCCTTAAGAGACGCACCCTTGAAGTACCAAATCATGGAAAAGCAGGCATATGCCCTTGTTAAAGCCATCAAAGACTTTAGAGTTTATATCCTATATTCACATGTGATTGCCTATGTCCCAAACTCTGCTGTAAAAGTCATATTAACTCAAGAGGGACTAGAAGGAAAAATAGGAAAATGGATTGCCAGTATTCTTGAATACGACATTGAGATAAAACCCACCAAGCTGATAAAGGGACAAGGTCTGGCCAAACTAATGTCAGAAACAAATTTTCAGGCCTTAGACATTAACCAACTGGACAACGAATAAGAGTTGGCGACTCCACAGATCAGTGAAACCTTTTTACAATCTCCATGGTATGCTGATATTTGCTATGTATTTTTAAACCTGTGTGCTCCCCCAGGGTTGTCCAGAACCAAAAAGAGATTTTTAAAAATGAAAGCATCAAAGTTTTGTGTCTTAGATGGTGCCCTGTTTTGGAAAAATCATGAAGGAATATTGCTAAATTGTTTAACAATAAATGAAACCAACATCATCCTGAAAGAGTTCTATGCAGGGGACTGTGGAGGGCATCTATATTGGAAGCCCATTGCTGACAATATTTTGAGGGCTGGCCATTATTGGCCCTCTCTGTTTACAAATGTCAAGAAATTTGTTGTTTCATGTCACAAATGCCAAATCGTTAAAGGAAAAAGAAAATTGTTGCCTTTGCCCCTCAAGCCCATCTCAACCGAGAAGTCTTTTCAACAATGGGGCCTTGAATTCATAGGTGAAATCCATCCCTCTTCTTTAGGCCAGCACAAGTGGATTTTAACAGCCACCGACTATTTCACCAAGTGGATTGAAGCCATCCCATGTAAGCAAGCCAATGACTCCACTATTATCCGATTCCTTGAGGAAAATATCCTTTCCACATTTGGCTGCCCTGAGAAAATCATCACTGACAATGCTGCTGCCTTTAAGTCCAAAAAAATGATCAACTTCTGCCATAAGTTTCACATTACCATGGGCCACTCTTCAGCCTACTATCCTCAAGGTAATGGCTTGGCCAAATGATCCAATAAAAGCCTCATCAACATCATAAAGAAAGTGTTGGAAGAGAACAAGAAGAACTATCATAGGAAGCTCACAAATGCCCTGTGGGCAGACAGACTTTCAACCAAGAAATCCATTGGGATGAGCCATTATGAGCTAGTATATGGCATGGAAGCCAGATTTCCTTCATCTTTGGGCATTCCTACTATCAAACTGTTACAAGAGATTCAGGCTGAGCCAAATGACATTCAAAGAAGAATTAATCAGACCATTTATCTTCAGAAAACCAGAGAGCAAGTGTATGACAGAGCTCATATTTTGCAGGAGAAGCTCAAAAATATGTTTGATAAGAGAGCCAAGGCTGAGGATTTCTGTGTGGGCAGCAAAGTTCTAAGGTGGGATTCACGAAGAGAAGACAAGGGCAAACATTCTAAGTTTGATTTTCTTTGGAAAGGTCCATTCATCATCAGTTTTGTGCAGGGAAACCACACATATTTCCTCAAATCTATAGATGGTAGCACAACTGAAGAGGGCCCTGTAAATGGCTGAATGTTAAAGCATTATCATGATCCCTTTTGTTGAAAATCTCCAACGGTATCATTTCTGTATAAAAAGTTTGTATATATCAGCATTTTGTTTTATTTTTGTGTAACAGTCCAGATGACAGAGCATGCAGAAGAAAGCAGGCGATGCTACACAGGTCACAAACATTTCAATTGATGGAGATTGCTGTTCTCATTCAAAGTTTCAATTTTCTGCCAGTTAGCACTAAGAAATTTCAGTCTACAGCTACAATAGAAGATTAAGGCAGTCTAACCTGCTGTTCTTGGCTTTCCACAAGGAAAAGCCATCCCCAAGTGGAGCCACTGTTAGCCTCCTGCTGTAGTAGGTTACTCATCTTTCATGATTGACATTTCTACATGCCAAATATGTCATACTTTGCATGTTGCAATGTTCCATATTTTCTACAGAGGCCAAAGAAGGAT
>APFE030822715.1:89137-188734 GCA_000404065.3 Pinus taeda | reverse complement strand
AGTTTAATCTTGGTCTCCCTAGGTTTCAATTTCCTGTTTTAGAATATAGAGAATGAATATCTGTCCAAACAGCTTAATCTTGGTAGATTCTTAGACAGGTAGAGAATTAAGGAGCCCAACTGCTTAATCTGGGCCCTTGGAAGAAATAAGGGTAGTTTTTAGATAGGAGGACAGAAAAAGAAAAAAAGTTGAAAAAGTTGGGTCGGCAAGTCCAAGTGCACCCAAACCAAAAAGAAGAAAAAATGCTAGGTAAGTAGGCTGGGTAGGTAGTTTTGAGGTTGCAGAATGTTGATTTGTGATCAATTCTATATTTTCAATTGTCATATCTATTTCAAATCACAATTATCAGGCAGTTTCCATTTGAAGGACTTCAAGCGAGGCATGTCTAACTCCCCCTTCCTCTTATTTCCCAAATCATTCACTAACATCCCCTCAAGGACCTTGGGATCTGCCCAAGAAATCCATCTTCACTCCAGTCCTGTTCAAACCAAGTTAACATTTGAGTTGACTTAGTGGAAAGAAGCCACATTTCTTGTGTAAAAGTTGTTTCTCCACACTCCATTCACTTCCTATGCCTAAGTTTCAGTTCACAAACTTAGCCCCTCCCCTACACTTCACCTCACTAGTTCATATTAACATCTAACCCTATTTATTAGCTCCCTAAATCATTTCCCCTCCCTCTATTCTACAAAAAAATATATAAAAACCCCAAAAAATATTAAATATTCCCCCCCATGGAAACTATAGCCAAACAAATAACAGTCGGGAAATATTAGGTTCATCTGGGATCTAGTATCAGCCCTTCACATCGTTACTCTTGGGATTTATCTAACTTCTGGTTAAATAAATAACCATGCTAAACCCCTCCCCCGCACACCAAACCATACCATAGCCCCACGCCAAAACACATTAACCTAAAGTTCTAACCCACCTGATGCCGCGATTAGTTAACATTTATCGCGCGCGCAATTTCATTAAACCCTGTTCATTTTGACCTCCTGTCCACCGTCGGATCGCCTCTCCCAGATCTGACGGCCCTCATGCATATCGGGAGCCCTTACGTGATGGTGCGATAGCACCCGATGGACGACAGTTTCCCTGTTGTACACAGGGACAACTGTCGGCTTCTTATTGCATCGGGCCACCCCTGACGCATACCGCTCCCGTACCAAAGGCGGTCCGACGCAAACAGGAAATTGCTCTCCCCTTGCGTGACATAATCACTGCGTCACCCTACCACATTAGCACCATCTCACCCCTCTCTTGCCTACGCCCTGCCACCGTGTCCTCGCCACATCACACTATCGTACTGCCACGTCACCCTGCTGACATCATCATGCTAACGTCATCACCATACAAGAGGGTCCCACTGCTGACGTCATCCGCCGTACCACTGACGTCAGCAGCTAAAAAAAAACGCGCAAGTGCAAAATATAAGCTTCAGAAGCCCGGAATGAGAAACAAGGGTAGTTTTCGATGCGCGATTAGCGCTTAGAGCTAATTGCGCATCGCTACAGGAAATGGGCCAAAGTGGGGAATCTTTAGGGAATCTTTTGATTCCGCAGCCGTTTTGCGCCGAAAAGGGGACGAAAGGGCCGATTTGCAGTTTTTAGCAAAACAGAAGCAGAATAATGCCGAATTTAAATCTCAAAGTGTATCAGTGTTGCAGAAAAGTGTATCAGTGAAAATCTTTCAGTGGCCCGAAGCAGGAAAACATTAAAAGGCCATCCAGCAAAGTCAAAGAAGCAGTAAAAGCCAGTTAAAGGCACTCAAATCACAGTTACTGCACATCAAACGCACATTAGATCAATGGACCAAAGCTCAAAGCACAGTTATTGCAGAAGCACTGCACCAGGTCACCAAGGACACCATATTAACTCATTTTGATCCAGCTGCCTCTGGCGCAGCTTAAGAGATATTTACTTGCATTTAATTTCAGCACAAATTTAGGTTTAAAGAGGTTTTCCCGCAAACCTATTTAGGTCGGTTGTAATAAATGTTTTTGGGTACTTACCCTATATATACAGCCCTGAAAAATGTAACGAGGGTTGGTTGTTGTTATTTGATGGATAGTTGGCTAATGCATTCCAAGAAAGACTCGCATTGTGTACCTGATATTTTTCTATAGTCAAAGATTTCTTACGAGCTTGGAGATTGGATTGTTTACCATGTTAATGGTTGAAGAGTGACTGTGGAATTCTTGTGCTATTACATGACTCAATAAGTGCTTCTTACCTCTGTTTTCCATTCATAAATCAACATCTAAACAGCAGAAAGAAAGATTAGCCTAGAACTTGTTTAACTACACTCTATGCTCAATTTATGCTATTTCTTTATGTTTTCATCTGTTTTAGGCATAAATATGAATTCTACATGGCTCATGTTTGCCCTAATTCACCATGTATGACAGTTATCCAGGGATTCTTAATTGCCCTTAGATAGAGCTCGTTTCCCTTCCTTTTGTTAAGCTGAGTGAGAGATTCTTAATTGCCTCTCATTCCTTACATTTCATTCCATCTCTTTAGCTTGAAGGTTGTTTTATGTGCAACTACCTTGCTCCAATGTCCTCTTGTCACCAAGAAAACACACTAGCAGTCTTACTCCATGACTCCATGCCCAATGGTTTGAAACTTACCACACTATGCATTGCCTCTTTACTTGAAAGCATCCTCCTTCCATACAAACACCACCCAAACACAAATAAAACCCCTTTTGCACCCAATAACTAGCCTAAAATCATCATCAACAAAGCTAAATCATTAAGAGAGAGCCCTCTCTGATTGCAGGTGGGCTAGAACCTGCAATCCAAAGATTGGTTTGTGGTTACCTTGGCCGTATCCCTTCAGGAGCCTAGGGACAACCTGAGTGTTAACACCCGAGAAATGTAATTTTTCTCTGCAACGTGTTGACCACTGAGTGGAATCATGTGTTTTGGGTAAATTACCACTTCCAGCCTTTCTCCCACATGAGAAACCATTTACTATATTTCCAAGACCACCCACATGCTTAATTGATTTTTAAAGAAAAACACACTTAATAAAGGTTTTAACACTTAAGCGAATATTAACTTTTTAACATTAATTCACATTAAAAGCCAATATTAACCTTTTAACTGGCGGTCATGTGAACTGCAACCGTTTGCCTTATTTCCACCTTATTCTTAACTGCAGTTAAGGTCCTTGATCAATATCTGATCACTCCTCCGCATTGAGAATCTTTTGGACCCTAAAAGACTGATATACTGATCTGTATAGTAGATGAGACTACCACACCCTCTTCTTTCAACCTCCATACACTTTCCTTGCATGGCTAGTGCCTCTGAAATAAAATTATAAGGTATTCAAAATTTTCTTTCTTGAATGTTCTTGTCCTCCTTTTAAGAATGGTTTTCCTTCAAAAATTTTGTTAAAATTTTTAGAAAAGGTAGTTGAAAATCTCTTCCTTGATCATTGTTCCAAGGTGTCTCAAACGAATGTTCATCTGACATTTTGTCAAAAACAACATAATACAAGAAAACATCTTGATGACATAAAATCTTTCTTCATCCAAAATAAACAAACTTCACATCATGTGAATCATCATCATGTCTTTACATCTTGTATACAAATGATCGACTGAATAACAAGTTGAAAAAGACATGCCTTTACAAACAACTGACTCTTCAAGTCAAGCATGTACAAAAAGAACTTAATGATTCTTTTTCCAAGTGGAAAGAATTCCACCTCTTGTGAAACACTTCATCATTATCTCCTTTTTCAATCTTGGAGACAAAATCAACTTTTTCCAAGTCAATATGACATTACATGCATGTTTTAAAAAAAGCAATCAACCATCAAGTCAATTACACATACATGTTTAAATACAAGGAAATCATCAACATCCCTGTGTTCATACATACTATTCTCATGTATGTATTCCATTATTCAACTTTCTCTTAAGCACAATCAATAGTACAAGATCCTCAATCATATGTACATGTACTTACAAAGCTGAAATGAATATAATTTTGCTGCAATAAAGCGAGTCTCATACTCAAATTTTTCCATTCACCTTTTTTGGTAAAACCTTGCAATTTGCATTCCATTAGCAAAGAAATGCATCAAATCAAAAGAAATGCAACCTTAATTGGATAAGAACTCTAACCAGTTCTTACCAATCCACATCAAAAGTGCTTCCTTTGTCTACACATTGATATCAACATGTGAATCATCTTGCCACACATCAATTATGGAAACTTCCTCTCCATTCTTGCCATTTTCTCTTTCCACTTTCTTCAAATTTGTGGAAGTGTTGTTGGATTCAGAGTCCAACACTTTGGAGAAATATGTACTTTCTTATGGTAGTAAGTAAAACACATGTTCATGTTGGCTTATTGGGGCCTAACCCAGGTTCAGAGTTAAGTTAGCCAAACGAATCCCAATACTACTAGCCCTTTCGGCAACATTCTGTGGAGCGCGGATTGAGGTATCACCCGAAGTAGTATGGGAGGGTGCTAGAACTAGATTTATGCATCGTGGAGATGTCTGATGAGTTCAAGTGGTCTGCTGTTCGACCTTGCGCACATGTCTCTACGCGCACTTTCCCATACCTCGCAGCTTGAGATGCTGCCTTTACGCATCCCTACTCAAGGGTTGAATGTTGTGCTTCTACGTTATTACCCAAGACTTCACTGATATTCCACTGTTAGTTGATTAAATTAGCCTACTTGCATGCTTTAAGTTATACTTAACAATATAAACCATTCATACACGTGCACAGAGTAAATAAACAATATATTTGCAATTTATATCAAACATGCATTAACCCAAGAACATATACACAAATTGGTAACAAAAATTCTCTTTATTAATTTCTTCCTCAGTTACAGACTCGACTCCGCCCTGCACACTAAGATGCAAGGGTCCGCGCACTCATCTGTGAATTACTAGGTGCCTATGCACTCAGTTGTAGAGCCTTCTCCTACTCTGTGACCCAAAGACACACTTAGTCACTCAGACTCTTTCTCTTTCTCTCTACTACTTCGCTCTCTCTTACACTTAGAGCCTTGCTCTATTTATACAATCCCATGGTCCACGAACCATGGGTAGGCTGACATTACATTAAAAAACTAGGGCGGATAACCTTGTGACTCTAACATACTTCTGCACCTACAATTCACATAGCTTTACAACAATATCGAGCCAAAACTTGGGCTTTGAGCCCCAAAACATGCATTGGGGAGGATTACATGCCCAACAAGCCCCCAACATAAACATCATGACTCACCCTTGAGTCACTCCGTCAGCACGACGATCTTTGCATGCAGTCCCTCCAAATGTTCTCAAGTTGTGCTGAGGTCAACAACGCACTGAGCTACTTCTTGTTGAATCTGTTGCATCTGCTATTTCGAGATCTCTATGTCTGGGGTGCTTCTTTGCATTAATGTGTGTATGCCATGTATGTGCACAAGCTTTCCTTCGATTTTTGACATGATAGTGAAGGCCTCATTGATCCAAGCCTAGATCCGCACTTTGAGAACTACCTCCTTGTGTCGCGCCACATCCACTTTCTCCTTCAGTGCTTTAGCTTGCTGCATCCTCGCAAACTATTGGGTGAGGACTACTCTCTGCATAGTTCCTTGGACATTGTCGTATTTCTTTTGGAGTTCTCACGCTTTTGTTTTAAAGCGCTGGTTGTTGGGGTCCTCCTGCAGAGTCATGAGAACCTCAAGTGCTTTTTCAAACATGCTGGTACAATCTCGCACTACACCTCTGATTTGCTCTAGTCCCGCAGTGATAGCGCTAGTGCATTGTTCTCTAACTTCCAGGGGAGTGTATGGCTGCACCTTTAACCGCAACTCTGTGATCTGAAGATTCAGCTCTAGCTGAACCTTGGTCATTTCTTCCTTGGCCTTGCAAACTCCTCTTACTAACCTGTGGATCCGCACCTCCATTGATATATCTCCTGGGATGGCCAGCTCCAGGATGATGCGGCAAGTGTCGTCTACCACCTGCACCAACTATTAATTTTGCAACACCAATTCATTACACTGCAAGATGAGTTGTTCCATGTTTATCTTTTGCTCGATGAGGACTTAGATCACGTGGCTCTCCTTAGCGTGCAACTTTGCTGTTATCCCATCCTGTAACAGATATATTGTCTCACGCAGAAGGGTAGCTAGATTAAGGCCAAGGCCTTCCATCATTCTGACCAAAAATCTATTGGCCTCATTCGATGTCACTATAGACCCTTCCGGAAATACTATTGTGCTTGCCATCCATGTGCGCAACATCTGCTGTGCTGTTGAGGATCCTTCTGTGAGGAGGATTGAAAGGGTACCAACCTGAGGGGGGCACACCTATAACTCCTGCAACTGTGCTCTGAGGGCCCCCAACATAGTTTGGTGCTCCTGCATGTAATCCTAAAGGGCCTCATTTGTGACACCATGCACTGTCTCATTGATGTCATGCAAATCACCCTCGGTTAGGGTGATTGGGTCAATGGCTAATTTCAAGCCCTTGAGCTTCTTGCTTGACCCTGCTCATTCTACCATGTGTTGGTACTTCAACTGTGTGGATGTGGTCCTTGGGTCCACACTTCCTTCTGTTGTTTCTGCTTCCTCTGCCTCCTACCCCTATGAGGGAATTTCTTGGCACTTGCCCACCTTCGTGGTTGCTTCCTATGTTGTTGCTGCTGCTTCTACAACCTTTTTCTTCTTGGTGGCTTTCTTTGCCACTTCCCGCGCTGCTCGTACCTCAGCTGTTGCTATTTTCTTCCAATTTTTCTCAGCAAACTATGAGATATGCAACTTGGCATTGTCCTTCTTCTTCTGTACTACCACCCTCTAGAGTTCTACAAGATCCGGGGCACGCCATTCTAGAGGCCATGCCTCCAAGATAGTGAAAATGGCATCCTAAGTGGCTACAAAAGGTATCTTCGTCCACTACTTCATTGGATCCTTGCGTGCCCTGATAAAGATGTTGTGCATGTCTGCCTTAAATTATGTAAAAATCCATAGACTTTTGTACACTGTGGATGACAACTGCGGCTTACAGTTGATCCAAATTTGGATGGTCATCTCCATGAGCACTGAGAATATTTTGTTGTCACATCCTTCATGGCCCAGAGCGAAGCATACTTCGCGACCTCTGGTAAATCTCTGTCAATTGTGGGGAATTGATTGTCCACTGGTAGTTCCCCCTCTACGAGCACTATGGATAGCAACAACCACACATAGTGGAAGGTTTTACCCTGCTTCTCAGATTAGTGAAAATTTTCTAAAAATTCTATGCAGAGGAATTTGGACCAGTTAAACTAGACCCCCTCCGCACATTGCTCAGCCAGTGTTACCACCGGCGCTGGTACCTCATTGGTGCGACACTTCTGCATAACTTTGCCTGCGAGGATTTGGGTAGATAAGCAGACTGCTTTGTCCTTGATCCTGGAGATGGTGTATCCCTTCTTCTTCTTTTCCATCTTATACTTCGTTTTCATGGCCTCCATGAGGACCAAATCACTGCCCTTTCCTTCCGATATGATTGCGGGGTCATTTCCTTTGTAGGGGAGCCAAGAAACACATTGAATTAGGTTTTCCATGATGGGTATGGGCTCCTCTGGCCATAGATACCCATCGTGCACTAGGTAGAGCAGCTGCCTAATGAAGAAAATTGTTATTGGGGGCAGTGGAAATGCGGCACCCAAAGCAGGTTTAGCAATCAGATCTTTTCCACACCGCGCAACCACTTCGGTGGCTCCAATGTTGTTACTCTCCCTGTGGTGTGCTGCTTCATGAGGTTCACAGTCTCAAGGTGAGGGAACTTCTCGCAGGCGGTGAGGTCCCAATATTCAAATTTCATAGTCGACACATGGCCCAGGTGCATGCCTTCAAACGTAATGCTATCTAGGAGGAGCGGGGCCTAAAGTGAACTCTTGATCTCGTCTAGGTCTTTGGGTACTTTGACATTCCATTTTCATGGGGGGACATAGGCAGGAAGATTTTTCGTAGAGTGTGAAGGTTGAATATCCACCTCCATGCCTTCATCTTCATCCTCTGCGATGATAAGGGCCTGCAAATCTTCTTCCTCCTCATCTATTTCTATTGTGACAACTTTCCCCTTCTCTTCCGTCGATAGTTTGTTGTGCAGTGGGTTCCTCAAGGACACGTGTATGGGAGCCATATCTTGTTTATCCTTCTTGGATCTTGGCATACGCGGTGATTTGGGGATTTCTTCCACAACCCCAGAACCTTCTGGAACATACTCCATAGTTAGGGCCTACGCAACCTCACTGATAGTCACCTCTTCTATTCCCAAACCATCCTTAGTTGTTTTCATTGTATTTGGGTTATAATTTGGCACTCACAAATTAGGGGCTCAATCAATGCTCAGTTCACAATGCTCAGGGCTCTGCTCAATCGCTCAATTCTCCAATGACCAAATGTTGTTTTTTGGGTAGTCCTTTGTGTTTTATAGCACTTTTTAAAGTCAAATTTGACCATCCCCCCAATTCTCATTCATTAATGCTTTCTTGGCGGCATATTTTCCCAAATATTGCCCATAAATTGCATCTTAAATGCCTGTCGCCCACTCCATTTGGCCTCAAGTTGAGCATCCCATCATGAATAGTGACTTCAACAGTCACTTTCTGGCCAACTTGCATGCCAGCGTAGCCTTCTATGCATGGTCGCGAGCCTTGTGACTCTCTACTTCTACGTGCATCTCCAATATCACGTAGCTCCCAGGCAGAATAGTCTATAGGCTCGCGCTCCCTTCCAACTACCTAGAGCACTAAGATTGTCCTTCCCCTGGCTAGTCAGGTGGTCGTGCCACCCATGGGGGGTTCCAGCCTATCCTCCATCATGGTTCTCAGAGAATCCCCACCTTCTATTGTTGTGGTTAACATCACGCACTTCACCATTTGCAAAGCGCTACCCAGGTCACTATGCTTAGAAATATGCAGTTAAGCTAAGGCATCAGACTAACCAATTCACAGTGATTGTTCTCAAACTTTTCAATATGATCATGTGCACCTTGTCTTATCATCCTAGTATTTTCGGTGACAAACTCTTCCTTTATCTCATCCTCGAGCTTCTTGACCTTTGTGTCCATCAAAGTGCTTTTCTGCCTTAACCATAACCTTTCTTTTTCAAGTTCACGGAGTCTAAGGTTTCCCTATTGGATTTCTTCCTCAAGTCACATGAATTCTGTTTCTTTTCATGAACCATCATATCTATGAGTGTTACTGTGTGCAGTCTAGGATTTACATGCTTCATAGGGATTACAACCTCTACTTCATAATTTAGCTCTAGAAGTGCCCACGTGGTCAGGCTTTTGCACATGGTCTTATAAGACAATAGAACTGCTAGTATGTGCAGGTCCCAGTTAGTTCATCTCACATGGTGGACCGCATTTAATACTTCACACACTTTGTCAAAGGTTTCCACATGGATAATCATTGGTGTTCTTGGTCTTATCATACTTCATTGTTCCCACCATCATCTTGCCCCCTCCTACTTGTTGGTCATATTTCCTATCGTTAGGATGCTATGCATTCGTGCAGGTTGCATACCATACTCCTTTACACATCTGGAGAGGTGGTAAAACAAGATGTTTTGTCCATCATATCCAAATTTCATTTGCATCTGAGGCTTTCCAAATCACATGAGCACCATCCTTCTACATGTGAGCCACTCCTCAAAATTTTGTTGGTACGTACCCCACCATTTTGCGGGTGTAGCACACAATGCCTATTTCAGAGCATTGAAACATTGCTATCTTGGTACTTATTTTTCAAATTTGTTCAAGAAATTATCCACCTCGTTCAACCTATAATACATAGGCATATCTCTTGCTTCCATTGCTACACAACGTAGTGACCTTATAATCATGTTGCAGTTGACCTCGTGTAACCGGTTCTGCCATAATTCTATATCTTCGTCTGAATCTGAGGTGCGGGAGCTTTCGTGCTCCTACAAAATGCTACCATCCACTGTTGGATTCGCCCAATCCTACTCCCATGTGGTTATCTTGTATATATAGTCTAGATCATTGTCATTCTCACAGTCACGTACTGGGTGTGTGTAGTGCAATCCTTCTGCAGGGCATAAAGGTACCACTACGCATAGTAACTTTTTCTCAAAAATCATCTTGCGCTTCTTTAGGTTTATCACTTCATTCATGTCATTCGACCAATCTATTCCTAGTAGCATGGGATAGGGATTGATGTCATCAACAATGTCTATTACTTCGAAATCTACAAGCACTCTCGCACCTTCGATAGCTACCATTATTCCTTGCAATCTTCCCATCGGTAGGATGTTTCGATGGTTTGCCATTCACAATTAAATAGGATACCATTGTGACACGGGCCTACCCATGCACTCCCATGTCTTCTTTGGTAGGACATTCACATCCGATCCTAGATTCAAAATCACTTGATGCATCTCATGTTCCCTTATTTGCAAAATCAATCTCATTTCCCTTCCTATTCACGTTGTGTGCTTTCTGAGCTTCTGGACCACATGTGGTTTTCCTAGTCTAACAAATATACTGATGAGTTCTTGCAACCCTTTCACTGCTTTTTTATCGTGTAACAACTTCATGCATGTCTCCAAAAAGGTAGTGAGCATTGATGGGTCCATCTCCAGTTCTAGTTTGTCTTTAATACCTGAAGTGGAGGCCTCTGTGAAGCTCTTCTTAGCTTCCATGAATGTCTCCTTACCGCGCTTCAAATCTAGTTCTGGTTCCTTTATTGGAGCATTGTAAACCAAAGCACTCTCTTCGGGCTACTTGTCCTCATCATCTCCTATTGTGATACCACTTCAGAGCACAATGTTTACGTTTTGTTCCTCCTCGCGCAGCTCAGACCTCATCATTTTTAGGTTCTGAGTCGGGGAAGGTTGGAGTGTTTATTTATCATGCAACCTTGATATCAGTGTGGGTTAGTCCTTTGTCTCATGATCAAATTGGGTACAATATAAAGATGATGCCCTCGTCAGATTTGTACAATCACAGGCATAATGCCATGTCCCTCTGCAATTGTAAAAGATCAGTTGTCTGCGACCCCTTCCTGGTCCCATTCCACCTCGACCTCGTCCATGCCCTTGAAATCCAGTGTGTTCCATCCCTACATTTTGATCATGGGCTTGCATTTTGGTTTGAACTCTGTAGGTAGGAGTTCAATCTATCATCATTTCATAACTTCTACATGTACGCTCATCATGGCCTACTAACCTATAGAAATTATAGAACAAATGTTGGGATGTCTGCATATACTTCTGTAATAGATGGGAGTTATCTGCAGTAGGCTTCCCTCCTATTTGACAAATCGTGCACAATAATGTAGGTGTCGTGCTCGGTCTTGCTTGTGCCTCTGGTCTTAATGGCATTGGCCCTCCTCCTGCTAGGAAGTTCATGAAGACTGGACAATGGTCCTTGTTTTTCACTTTATGCACCATACCTCCTTGCACGCTTCTGGGTGAGTTGTCCTATCTTTATTCAAGCTCTGCATCTCAAGACACAAGTTTTCCAACTATGTGTGGATTTGTTGGACTCCTAGGTTAGGATCTTATATCGGGGTCTCGTGTGGTCTCATTGGAATCTCCAAGGCCTCAGCTTGAGTGGATAGTTTCTGCTATGACAGTGCGGTCCTTAGATGTGGCGTTAGCAACGCTAAAAACCATGCACGATGTTTCCCATCCATCAACGTCATGTTGGCTTCACGAACCATACACTTAATTCTATGATCTAGCTCCCAGGGGGTCTCACCTAGAAGCATCGTGATTTCCTTAAATCTAATAATCGACTGTGTCTCTGATTTTGGCTTGCTAAATTCACTATTTAGCGCAGCTTGGATATCAGCAATCCCTGCATTTGGAACCAGTTGCTACCCTAAATGCCACTTGTTCCTCAAAAAACGAGTCTCCTTTAAACTCTTTTTAGACTCGTTAAATATGAAAAGATTGTCAAGTTATTGGCCTTTCTAGCTCACTAAAGTGATTGGAAGTGCCATCCCTTCTGTATATTTTAATATTTTTCAGACTTGAGGGATTATCTCACAAAAAATGTCAAGTGCTTGTCTTTTTTGGCTCGCTAAAGTGATCGAAAAGTCATCCCTTTTGTGTTATTTTATCCTTTTTTAGACTTAAGAGATTATGCTACAAAAATTAATTGTTGGAGTTTCCTTTTCAAACTCTCTAAAAATGAAAAAGACTCAGTTGTCTTTGTCATTAAACTTGTTAAAACAATATCAACAAACTTGTCCACCTAGACAAGAATGAGTTTCATTGTTGCTATACTCGCTAAAATATATCAATAGGTTTTCCCAAAGGGAAAATTATAGAACAAGCATATGTTATCCTCCTCAAGCTTGAAAAAAATAAAGAGGTACTGGTCAGCAATGACTGGGGAAAAAGGGAAGAAAACTTGAAGAATTTTATGGTAGCAGGTCGCTCTTGAACATGACACTTTCACTCCATCATAATGATTGAGTCAAGCTTGGTTTATTCCGTACACCAGTCATTCCACCATTGGTCTTCCACTCCATCCATCTGTTGGGGTTAACGCTACCAATCCATCTCAGTGTTGCTGATATGTTCAAGAGAAGTCATTTAGTTGAGAAACCACCATCCAGTTTATGCCTCATCCACTACAATACCTTCATCATCCATTTTTCATGATTGCCATTCCTGAACCTTGTGTCGTCATATTGTTTTCACCTCCAGAAGATCATTTGCTTTGTTTCGTGTCGTAGATGTGGGATACATTAAGGCCCTCCTATGATGGGTCACTTCTTTTCAACATCAGCTCATTATCCAAGAAGTTGACATAGAAAAAACCCTTTCAGTACTTTGAAGCTTGCATGCCACAATGGCAAGTTTCTCACTTCCAGTGATAGGTTGACATCAATGGCCTTCGACCAAAAGATTTTGCGTGGTGTTTGACATCGGATCATATATTAATGCCATGTGAATTGTACTATAGTATCTTGAGGGTCATTATCATTATCGGTGATTCCTCTTGCGTCTGTTAACAACTCACATTATTGGCTGGTAATCAGGCAATGTCTTTCCATGTTCGACTTCAGAACATCTCTTCACATGGATCGACTTGTACTCGAGTGAAGATTGAATGAGATTGAAGACCCCGGATCTAGTTTCATCTATCCAGGCTACGATGTATTCAGGGATACAAAGACATCAAATGTACATGGAAGCTGCACAGATGGTCATCCGAGCTAGGGATGATGAATTTACATTTGAAGAATCACCAATCTGCAACTGCAGATGATTATTTGTTCTATGTACATGAAATGAATTTATAAAGTTGAGCATGGGAATGCCCACCTCAACTAGATCACGAAAATTATATTATGATGATAATGTATTGTATTGTATCTTATATAGGTCACCTTCAAGTTTCGAAAACCTCAGATCCTCATGATAAAGCATTTCACCCGACATCAAATATTTACGACTTCATGCTTTAGGGGCAACTGTTATAGACATATTTGGGCACTACAACTCCAATCTTATATGTCCATAAACTAGGGATCTTTAACCCCTAAAAGTGTTGTTGGTCAACTGATTACATCATTCCCCAAAAGTTCCACCTAAAAAACCATCTAGAACTGGCCAAAATAGGACCATACTGACTGCTCCACTGTCAGGGTGCGATGCATACTGACTCGTACACTAGCTAGGTGTGATGCATAATGATGAGGCCTTCTCTAGGGTGCGAAGAGCGAGGATGGACAAATGTTTGAGACATTTTGCTAAGTGGACGGTCATGGAATCTTCTAGAAACTTCTCCTATGAAACTTGCATCTCTGAATTTACCCAGGGATGATTAAGAGATCCAAGAAATCTCCAAGTGGAACCGAAAGCAACAAGTGGAATGACACTAATAAAAAACCCAGAGATGAATCACACCCTTGCACACATCTATAAATGGATCCCTCATCTGAGAGATATGGAGGCTGGAATTTTGTAATTTGCAAGGAAGTGCTGATAGTTTGTATCTGAGAAAGAGAATTGTATTGTTGGGTGATCTTGCTTTTGATGAGGTGAAGAGGGCTTTGATGTTGGGAGGATGATGCTGGATCAGACAGCTGGGTTGTAATTTTCCCTTCATATTTAATAAATTTCTTTGAGTTTTCTTCCATACAATTTTTTATTTGTGAATGTTGTTATTTGTGAATGCCATTGTATTTCTGATTCTGCAATGCTTATGATATAATAGATCAAGATGCTTTGATGGTATTTTATTACTTTGTTTCTATGAGTATTCTCTAAGCGAGATAAGTAGGAGAGAAGTTGCAAGCTCTATCAAGGGAGAGAGAGATCAAGCAAGGAGTGAAGCAAAAGATCCAGGTTGGTTCCTTTGCCTCTCTCTTATCTATTATACATATAAGAAATCCTAAATTGCTTTGATTGTTTGTTTCTAGGATAGATGCCAATCCTAGAGGGCTAGTTGATCGAAAAGATACTAGTTTTCTCGGAAATAGCAGCTTCACCCTAGAAGGCTGCAGGAGTTCTAGATTCATCTAGCATAACATGAGCCATTTGTTGAATAGTTATGTTCATCCTTTCTACCACTCCATTTTTTTGAGGAGTCCTTACAGTCGAGAACTGCCTTCTTATTCCATGTTGTTCATAAAATTCAAAGAATTTGTTTGAGGTAAATTCCCCTCCTCGATGAGATTTGAAGCATTTGATTTTGTGATCTGATTCATTTTCAACCAAATCTTTGAAGGCTTTGAACTTTTAAAATGCTTCATCTTTATGCTTTGGAATACCTATCCAACACATTCTGGAAAAATCATCAATGAACAATATAAATTATTCCTCTCCACGAGGTGAATTTTTCTTTGATGGACCACAGAAATCAATATGAACAAGTTCAAGAGGCTTACTAGCTTACCCTTCCTTTTCGATGAATTGAGATTTGGTTTGCTTACTAAATTGACATGATTTGCATATAGTATTTTCAAGGATGTTGATATTTTGAAGATCACAAACATCTTGGAATATGCATGCTTTTCTTATTTGAGAAAAGCTTAGATGTCCCAATCTTCTGTGCCATAGCCAACTTTCATCATTTTTGCTTAGAGAGAACTATTGTTGTCCTCCCTTGAGTATGTATAGATTGTTTGGAGTTATATTCCCTTTAATCACAGTTTCTCCTGTATCAAGCTCACGAACAACACATCCATTTGATCAAAAAACTACTTCATTCCTTGATCACTCATTTTACTCACACTCAATAGATTATGCTTTAAGCCATCAACATACATAACATTCCCAGCTTTAACCTTTCCTTTCACGAAAATAAAGCCTTTGCCTTTTATGATAGCAGGAGTGTTGTTTCCAAATGAGACACTCTTTTCCTTTTCTAAGGAATTATATGAGTGTAGTTTTTCTCTGTCACCTGTCATGTGTTTTGAGCATCCACTATTGATATACCATTAGTTTTCTTGTCCTTCTGCATACAGAGCTATACCACATCTTTCGGTTTGTGGTTCTTTCCTTCTCCATATTTTGGTATTTAATGGATTTTTCTCTTTTTGAGCTATTTGCTGAAATTTACTCTTGCATTCAGATTCTTCATGGCCAAAGTTATTATAGATTGAGCATTCTATTTCAATTTCAAGAAGAGAAAAGTTATTATAAGAACTTTTCTTGATCCCTGTCACATTCCTTTGATTTCGTGCTTCTCTAGTCATGATAGTTTTGTAAGCAACACATTGAGAAACTTTGTGTCAAAAATTATGACATGAGAAACATTGACCATTAAAGAAGTTCCAACGATTATCAAATCTACTGACATGTTGATTGTAGTTGACGTTCCTCCCACTGACCTATTGATTGGTATTCTTTGAAGCAAATTGAGTATGATTTACTTGAGTTTTATTATAGCTTATGTTCATACTTTAAGTAAATTGAGCCTGAATCACCTAGTGATCTGATTTATGCCTTTGTTGACGATTTTCAAACTGTTCACTGCTCTTCGCTCCATCACGATAGCTTTTAGTGGAGGTTGATGGATTCTATTATTGAGATGTTTCTTCAATGTGTCCAAGACCTGTCTTTATCAAAGGAGAGCACTACACTTTGATAATTTTATTTAATTTTTTTGATCCTTTAGCAAATCTAAGATTGAGAGCTTTTATTTTCTCAAGATCCTTTCTTAGACCCACAATTTCACACTCTAGCTTTTCATTGTGTTTTTCTCTTTCAGCAAGTTTGAATGTCAAGGTATCTATAATCATATTCTTTTCTTCTAAACATATCTTGAGTTTAGATATTTCTTCATAAAGTTCATCTTCATCTAAAGCATCCAAAAAATAATCTTCATAAGCCATCAGAAGTCTATAGTCATTACTATTTTCATCTTCATCACTATTTGATAAACCATAACTATCTTCATGAGTATAGTAGCTCTTTTTACTTACACTTTGTTTTGTATTCCATTTTGTAGTTTCCTTCCCTTTATCATATTTATCTTTATGAGGACATTTGGCAGCATAATGACCAACTCTACCACATGCAAAACATTTGAAAGGTAGTTTACCTCTGAATCTACCAGGACCCCGTTGAAGATTCTTGACAAAGTTCGCTTCCTCTTCTTCTTCTAAAATATGTACTGATTCATTGATTTCTTCTTTTCCTTTTGTTGAAGTTTTAAATGTGGCTTCTCTCATATATGATGGACCTCATTTTCTCATCTCGAAGGTAGTTAAGATTTCGTGAAGCTGTGTCATAGTTATAGTCTATAGATCCTACTTTTCTTCTATGGTAGATACTTTTGATTCAAATTTAGTAGATAAGGATCTTAAAAAAATTTCAACTAAGGTAACTTCCTTTATCTCTTCACCCAAATTTTTCATGCAATTAACAAGCTCATCTATATGTAAGAAGTAACTAGCTACACTTTCATCATTGTGCATCTTGAGAGTTTCATATTGAATTCTGAGAGTTTACATTTTAGCACATTTTACCTGAGAGTCTCCTTCGTATCTTAGAACGATTTTGTCCCATATTTCTTTGGCTGATTTGAGCTGCATTACTTTGACAAACTCTGAATGTGATAGACTTCCCAATAATGTATTGACAACCTTGGCATTGGTTTCATATTTCTTTTTACTTGCTGCATCTGTAGGAATTGCTAATGGAAAATTATATCCTCCTTCCAAGATTTCCCAGACATCTATTCCAAGAGATTGAAGATAGGCTATGGTTCTTATCTTCCAATAAACAAAGTTGCTCCCATCAAAGATTGGCGGTCCGATTGATCCTTCGCTTTCTTGATTACTCATGATGATGTATCTTCCTTCAAGCGATCAAGCTTCTTTTGAAGGACCTACTTTGATACCAATTGTTGGAAATAATACTGAGAGGGCGAGATGGATCAATAATATCAAACTAATAATATTTCATTTCCATAATCAAATTTATATACACTACTTCGATGAAGGGAAATAGTATGTACACACAATTGTGTTTAGAGAAACTAGCGTATATCCGTCAAACTTATGATTCAGTTAATTCATCATATATTGATATTTAATTAGTGTGTCATAACCATATAAACAGTAACCAGGTGCAGTAAAATACAATAGATCATCACAAATAAGAAACACACTTGAACACCAAGATATAGGGTGGAAACCCAATGTGGGTGAAAAACACCTGCTACAATCATCTCTGTCTTCTTTTAATAATAAGAGAATTATGTTTACATTTTTTGTACTGGTACAGGCTTATACTAGTACGCAGGCTTCTACCTGTAGAAGGCTACAACCTTCTCTCGTTTGCCAGCTTCTATTGGAAGGGATCTACAATCCCCTAGCTCTTGTACTAGTTGATATGTTTACTAGTACGTAGGTGTTGGCCTACAAAAGGCTACAACCTTCTCTTTTCTTCTAGGGACCATGTTTCATAAATTTTCAGACTGGATCCATCAAATATATCTCCATCAACCAATCTTCCTTTTGAACCAACCACAACCGAATCAATCAATCACTCTGATCATTCAAAATGCTGTCACCAGAATACAGTAACCAGAACCCAAGCAATAACCCAGAACACTGCAACCGAAAATACAAGCAACTAAAACATATTTTATAAGGTATACGCTACTTCCATGTGTCGAACCTACGTGCATACACACTTTCCTCAATGCGAACTAGTGTACAGATCTGCAAATCAAATTTATGATGTATACGTTGTTTTGATATGTAGAACCAGCATGTATACACTTCTTTTCTGAAATGAACCTGTGTACAAATCTGTAAAAGATGATTTAAACATAACAACTATTCCAAACTTCAATCATACCCAGATCATCATATTTACATACTACAACATCAGCCAGTTATTCAGATACACGATGAAACCACATAAATATAATTCACTTCAAACCTTAAGATCTTCATGCATCATTAGCTCTTATCCTTCATCAAGCACTAAGGTTCTTCCTAAGTTCAGATCCAGCACAACACCATAATTCAATAACCTGCATATTAGATCTCATACTATATCAGATATTAGATACTTTCACACCTTGGCCTAATGATCTTCTCTTCCTTTTATAGTTTTAGGCCTTTCTCAATAACATGGTCCAAAACCACTTAGGACCAATACCATGGACCAAATACCTGGGGTCAATACCTCGGACCCAGTGCCTTGGACCAATACCATGGATCAAAATACTTCAGACCAAACATTTATTTTTCCAAGGTATATGTGTTTTTCCTTTTGTGAAAGTACATGTGTACGTATAGGTGACTTGTATATAGTGAATCCACATGTATATGCGGTTTGGTCAATGGTGAACCTGTGTATGCCTCTCTTTCTTCATTCTGTGTAGTCTGATCTGTAACTTTGTGTTGTTAACCTACAATACTGTCTGTCACATCTGATATCTCTTCTGTAGATTCATCTAGTTACCATATAGAAGAGAGTTGTTCTGCTACAAGTGGGTTGCCATCAAGTACAACACATACATCATAATGCAAACATAGTAGCAATATTTAAATATGTAATATTATCAATTTCATGCAAAGAATGCTTGAAATCATGTAGAGAATATACACCAAATTGGATAGGGAATGAAGGCCAAGGATATTTCTTGGCTTCCTTTAGGGTCTTTGTCAGTCCATCCCCTACAGTTTGATAGGTAATCTCCCTAGCCAGTAGTTTATTAGGGACATATAATGGGAGAACATGAGGAGGTGCCAGACTTCCATAGACTCTAATATAAGTAAATAGCTCTTCACCAATCCACCTTCCTATTGGTATGGAATCAATTTTTGCCTCTTCTGATAGCCTTGGCACTCTTTTGTCAAAAACAACTTGGTGAATTGGCAACATGACTCCTTGGAAAATTTTATAGAAATGAACGTGGAAATTAGATTCCCACAAGATTTTATGATAAATATGGATGGGATTTGGATCTTGAATGGTCGATTTCAATCCCATGGTTCGGAAATTTGAAGTGAAATAGACCACATCCATGACATATGCGCTCACAAAGAATGGTGGAACTACTCTTGTAGTAACATACCAATGTTGCCTAAATTCTCCAATTTCGGAGGCAATGTTATTTGAAAGGATAGTGTCCCAATCCATTATATAAGAATAGAATATTGCCTCAATAATAGGAATCCATTCCACTGAGAACGTAGTTGTATTAGGGTACCTAAATAGTCTACTCATCATAGTTGCGATATAAGAATAGGGAGCGGCAAGAGAAGATATTGAGTACATACTTGATTTCTCATGCTTGTGTTTGTTTGGGTAGGATCTCCATCGTTTAATTGGATATGATTCTACCTTATTCTCACTCGAAAAAGGTTCAAGGAAAGCTTTATCATACACCTTATGTGGGTGAGGTATATGGTACATTTTATTCAAATCTTCAACTATAAAGGACCTGATGACTCTTTTTCTTGAAGTTTAGAATGTCCTATCGATGATGTTGATGTTCTCAATTATCCATTTTACCATATAGGTAAAAGGAAGGATCTTGGGTCGAGCAATGATCTTGTGAATAAAAGAGCTGGCAGCTTCATAGTTAGAAGCTTTAAAAGATGAAGTAACATCCATTGTTGCCACTCTTTGAATTACCTTAGGTCCTTCGCCTTTAAGCAATTGGTACATAAATTCCCACGAGGATGTTCCATTTTCTATCGTGCATGTAGTGTCTGAGAAAAGCAGGGGAATTTCCATTACATCGGAAGCAGAAGGTGCGTATTGTGAAGTTTCCATGGCTTTCTTTCCTTTCTTTGCTTTGGTCATCCTGTTACACTACGTATTCTCGAGTTTAACATGTAATTGGAAACACAAAGGAATGGAGAGAAATATGTTTGAAATGTGGCAGAGTTTTAACATACATGGCTTGAAATGATGACAACCATAGTTTAAATTCGAACAAATCTGAAATATCCACATGCATTCCATCAAATCACCTTGGGGCTTTAAATCATAAATACCGTTAGAAGCCTTTAATAACTGAAATCATAGTTTCGTGTGATAATTTGTTATCTCATTAATAGATTGTATTGCAAAAAACTCAAACAATATTTAGAACTTGTTTCCATGTGTTTTCTAGATATGCGATAGTGATATCATTATATCAATTATTTGGGTTTTGGAGTCTGCAATGCAAGAATCACAATATCGCAATCAGAGGTTTTGGATTAGAAGGGAATGGATATAACCAAAGGCATTTTGTGATTGCAAAATCACAGTGTATGATGTGGCATTGGAATGAGCCCAACTGATGTTTTAATAAGCACATTTTTCCTTTAAGTTATTTATTCTTATGATTTTATTAAAGTCATTCCTTTTAACAAAGATATTTATCACAATCAGAACATCGAAAGTGAAGGGCGTAGCCTGCCTTTTGCTAATTTGTGATTCGTCTGGATGTGACATATTTATAGGTTGCATTAATTTGTATATCAGGTTCGTATGGTTTATCGCATATCACAAACGGAATGGTCCTCAAGGTTTTTATATATCATGTTCGCTATAACTTTTGTGATATAGGAAAGTTCCGATATAGAGTAATTTTTAACAATACCTAAGCCTTTTAAGGTTTAAGCATGTTTTGTTCTCAGGGGATATACTTTATCACGTCGCAAATTTCGAAAGGATAAAATAGGGAGTTATTCATTAAGACTTGTGAAATGCGATACGTCAGGATTTCTTTAAGGCGGGCTCATTCAAGTTGTTCGTGCCTAATGAAATTTGGATTTGTATATTCAAATAAGTTCAAATTTGTCCTTTTAAAATAGTAGGATGTTTTATTTTCTTATTTTCTTAAATTTTAAAGGGTCGCCATTTATTTATATAATAATTTCCTAAGATATTTATACATAGATAAATGGGGGGTTGTTGAATAGTACAACACACCAGCACATGTTCCAACTTGATCTTATTGAGGATTTCTATCCTCAAGGGCTTCAACCCATGAATTCAATTCTTCAATATGGATTCAACGATTCTTCAAGGCTTCCAATTTCTTCTGCAACAAGCCCTGACAATATCCTCACCTTCAATAGTTACCTAAATTAATCTCCAAAGCACTTAGCTAATCAATGACAAATTTTGTCTTCTCAGAAGGTGTCTCCATAACTCTTCATGTTACCCAAACAAAATTCTTCAAGGACACATCATGAGGTTCTTCAACAATGCATCATGATATCCAAGGGTGCCTTCAAGATCAACTTCTACAAGTCTTCCAAATTTCTTCAAGAATCCTTCAAGGTGTCTTCAATAGGCTACCTCAAGAAGTATCCAATTTCTACTTTGAAGACAAGTCTACTCCAAAGGATGCTCCGACAAATATCTCCAAGAGGGATTCATCAAAATATTCAATAAGGCTTCATGAATTTACATATGCATTCTTTAAATGTTTAGAGTCTAAGGAGGTAGTCACAAGGAGCTTCCAAACACCAATTTCAAACCATAAATTATTTCCAAGATTTGTAGTCTTTATATATCTACCTCATACATTTTCCACTATAGACTTCAACAGATGCCCAAAATCTTACTTGAAATTCTCTCCAACTGCGATAACCAAATCTGACCTCAAATTTTCACCAAAGTTCCAAGCTATAAATGCAAACTCCTTCAAATGTTAAGTCCGATCTGGAACCTTGTTAACACAAGTCTATGCACTAAGCCTCACAAATGGAATTGTTGCAATCTCTTCACTAGCTAACAGTCTGAGGGTATAAGTCTAAGTGACTAACCACTAGTTTTCTCCCTCCTTCAAGCTAGAATAGGGTTAAGTGAAGTGTCACTACATGACTGTTCTGAAGTTATACCGAGCCCTAAGACTGAGCATTCAAGGTGAGTTAATAGCTAATTGTCCATATACTTGTAACAAGTCTAATCCTCTTGTGACTATTCCACTAATCTCAGTCTCTGCCTGCAAAACATTCCTTCTTTAGGTCTAAGTGAGGTCTTTCCTCCTACAGATAGCTGTCACCCAAGGTTTGAGCTCTGATTGGTCATACATAGATCCGAGTTATAATGGATGTATTCCATAGGTTTTTGTGTAGTATTCTAAGCTCCACAGTCACCATAGATGTTTGTTTACAGTTCTGAGCTCCTACAATCAATGATCTAATCTTTAATGATGAATTAATCATTGAAATTGCCTAAACAAAAATATTTTATGTCCTCCACGACTTCTATTCGCATCTGTGCCTCCTAGCTGTGTTCTTGACCATATTTTTTATGCTTGAAATGAAGTGTTTGAGATTATATTTATATAGGTTTTGACCATAAATGAAAAGACACATCCTTTTGAGATGGATCCGACTTGCACAAGTAGGGTCATGTCGACCAACATTCAAGGTTGTTATATTTCAACTTGAAAATTTATTTTCTGTTAGTCTAAGAGGATTTATAAGACAAGTAAGGTCTCGTTGGAAAGGGGAAAATGTCTTCTACAAGCTGGTGCCAATTTCATCCTTAAATGAGGTCATTTTTCCATCAAGAAAACTATATTTGTAAATTGTCATCATTATTTTATTCATGGAAGCCTTTCGTATTTTATGTTT
Source organism: Pinus taeda (assembly GCA_000404065.3). NCBI lineage: Eukaryota > Viridiplantae > Streptophyta > Pinopsida > Pinales > Pinaceae > Pinus > Pinus taeda. The sequence goes on along the minus strand of APFE030822715.1, from coordinate 165,682 downwards.
TGGACAACACTATAGTATTCAAGGCTCTCTTACTTGCATTATTCATTTGTAAGGGTTATGGTATTTTCACCAAGGCTAGAACATCATATATCAAGAATTAGTTCTAGGGCTTGCATCAAGAATTTAGGACTAGGGATTTATGGTGAACATTAGGCATCAATAATTAAGAGCTATCCATTGTTTAGATAGAGCTAGGGTTTCATGTATCAAGCATTTAGGGCTACTGCTTCATTAGTGACTTGACAACAATTGACTTCATTAATGGCTTGAAAACATATTTACTTCATTAATGGCTTGACATCATATGCACATATGAATTTCTCCTAGATTTTGCATGAGGTTAGGGCAACATGACAAAAGGGTTTTTCATCCATCACAAACATTTTCAATCTCCAACAATGCCATATTGACATCAATGACAACCTTGACCAACAATATCCCACTTTTTCATTGATGGAAATATTATTTCCCTTTCAACATTCTCTCCCTCTTTTACATCAATGGAAAATGTGGTGCCCAATTCCTCCCCCTATCAAGGTGCTTCTTGAAATGTTGTTCCATCATTTTCTCCTCATCAGTGATAGTTCTCCATGATATATATGTTGTTTCCCTTGCCATGGCGATCCTTCTTATTATGTTTCTCTTTGAAACTACCTCTTTAATTATGATTTTCTTTAATGGAATTTATCCCCCTAATCCTTTGGATGCTTTCATTTAAATGGTTGAGGTAGATTATGTTTGCATTTCATGTGATCAACCAACTCCCCCTGATGGCATAAACTCTTCTAGCTATTCTATTTGCTAAAGAAATATTTTTGCCTTGTCATCAAGTGGACGACATATTCAACAATGGATGTGTAGTGAAGATACAACATCCTAATTTTCTTTAATGGAATAACTCTTGAGATATGATATATCAAAATATCATTTTCGATGTGTGACTTATCAAGGGTTTCATAGGGATCTTCATGGATAACTACTACAAGAATAGTGAACAGTCACAAGGTCCCCCCAATAGTATCCTTTTTGGTAGAATTTTATCATCAAGACTTGGAATATCATATATGCCAAAGATGTACTCATTAGATCAACAACATGAGTTGATGTATTGAGTGTTCAGGAGGCTTTTTGATCAAATTTTCTTTCTTTTCCAAACTTGTGTGACTTTCTTATGTGGCTTAGTAGTGATGTTTTTAACTTGGTTAGGAACCTAATCCAAGTTACAATCACGAGCCATATGTCCAATGTTATGACATTTGAAGCACTCCATATTACTCATTAATGAGGGAGAATGAATTCTTATTGAAAATTTTCTTCTAGAAGATTGATGGGGCCATTATATTTTTCTGTGTGATATGCCCTACAATCCTTTGCCATATGCCCAAAATTTGCACAAGAATAGCAGTAGCCAAAAGATATATTTTGGTACCTGGATGATGGAGATTTCCTTGATGTTCTTCTAAAGTCATTATGTCTTGTGATCCTTTGCTCAAATTGGTTGCCCCTTGCATTCTTGACACCATCTGCATATCTTCTTGGAGTAGGGTTTCTTAAAATGTCATCTTGACTCATCTCCTTGCTATTTCTGGAACTGTGAGCATCAATATTTCTTCGAAGCTTCTCCAAATTAGGGTTTGTATCATTTCTGTTTGAAGGTTCACTTGCATAACCAATACTTGATTTATCAAGAGGATATCTTTGATGACTTAGGATGTCATCTAGAGTTTGAGAGCTCTTTAGACTCTTGTTTAGATGATCAACTTCTTTTCTTAGGAGATTAATTTCTTCTTTCATAATCTTTCATTCTTCATCCTTCCTTTCTAGATGGTTCTCCATTCATTCCTTCATCTTTGTTGCTTCACATGATTAGGCCTTACGTGAGTTGATTTTTGATTTTCATCTAGAGATATATTCATCCTTCTCTTCAAGTTGGAATGTCATGGTATTACTTTCCTTTCCTACATCATTGACTTGACCTTCTAGGAGTGCCAAAGCTTGCAACACCTTTTCAGCTCCTTTTGCTTGTTTCTTTTGTTTTTCTAGTTGATATTTAATGGAGGCGACCTCTTCATTGTATTGACCAATTTTCATTTCAAGTTTTTTCAAGTCCTCATGTCTTTGTTCAAGATGGATTGACAAAGTATCTTCACTTTTCTTTACATCATCCAATGGATTTTTCATGGATATGACTTCTTCATGATGTATTTTCTTGTTTTTATTATATTCCTCCTTTACCTAGGTGAGATCCTCATCTGTTCTTTGTACTTGAAGCTTGAAAAGGTCAAAGTCCTTCCTTGTCTTGTCAACATCATGGTCACCATCTTGTACTTGCTTCTTGGGCTCCTCATTTTCCCCTTTCAAACTTATTATCTCTTCCAGGGAAGATAAAAAATTTTCCTTGAAACATTTTGTAAGGTCTTTTTTGTTTTCTTCATCTTCTAGGTCTTCCTTCTCCTTGATGTCATCACTCTTGTTTTCAACTTCCTTTATGGATTCTAGATTTCCTTATTTATTTTCATAATTTTATTGATTAGAGGTCATGGTCAATGCACCTTTTAAGTGAAGATCTTGATGTTTGTTCCACATACCTTTTGCCAATGAAACATTTTCCACTTTGGCCTTTATAGGATCAAGTAGCCCACTCAAGATTTCTTTTATCACTCTTGAATTATATTCCTTGGATTCTTCTTCCATCGTGCTTTCAGTAATCACTGATTCCAAAAATTAAAAACCTTGAGTCATTAAAAAAGTGTTCATTCTTCCCATCTATATATCAAAGTTTCCATTAAACAAGGAGTTTTCCCAATTTTATTCCACTACAGTGACATCTTTGACGAGTTTGAAAGCCTTCTTCCTTGGCTTTGCCATTTGTGTTCTAAGGATCTACCTTTGAAATGTTAAGATTTGAGTGAAGGAACTATCTTTGATGCCAATTGTTGAAAATAATGAGAGTGTGGCGGGGTGGGGGGCATGAATCATTATTTCTTTTACAATTGTTATTTTACCAATTTTCAAATCACTTACAACGAGAACACAAAATGAAAAATTTAGAATAAATGATTTTGTTAATCAAAATTAAAGAGGAATTCAATCCTATTATTCACAATAAATTAGGTAGAATAATGTTTAGGGCTCCAACCCTAGATGAATACTCCAATCTTCAATCCACTGGGCTCCAACCTGTACTTCACCAAGCGTCGATTTGGACTTCACGATGATCTAACCTCTAGGGTTCCTACGTTATCTTCCCAAGGCTCCAACCTTGTCTCTATGAGGCACCAACCTCTAGGGATACAACCCTTTCACTGGTATAGCCTCCAACCTGATCTTCTTGGGGATTTCTATCATCTAGGGCTCCAACAATATGGATCAACAATTATTCAAGGCTTCTAATTTTTTCTACAACAAGCCTTTACAATATCTTCACCTTTAGTAATGACCTCAATCGATCTCCAAAGCACTTAGCTCATTAATGACAACTCTTGTTTTCTTAGAAGGTGTCTCCATAACTCTTCATGTTACCCAAAACAAATTATTCAAGGTCACATCACGAGGGCCTTCAACAATGCATCCTGATCTCCAAGGGTGCCTTCAATATCCACGTCTACAAGTCTTCCAAATGTCTTCAAGAATCTTCATGGCTTAGTGGGTCCTCACTAAGGTTCAGAGTTAATTGCACCAAACAAAACCCTACACTACTGGCCTTTTCGGCATCAACTCACATAGCGTAAGCTAAATTCTCACCCAAAGCAATATGGGGGGATGTTGGAACCAAGTTTTAGCATCCAAAGATTAGTGTGATGTCTTCAATTTCCCTAGATCTTCCTTTGCAGAGATCTATAAGCCCCTAGGGCTCGATAATGAAAATTACTCTAAATAACCTCTAAACCTTCGCAAAGGTATACATAGGTCTTTGTGGACCCTTAACAGATGAATCATCCACTTACGCGCACCATAAAGAAACCCTAGATCTAAGTTCGCATATATCTACTTATGTATTCAATAAACATAACATAAGCTATCATAATCTTCGCATAAATATTCAACATGAATTGCATACAGTTAATGACACTTATCCAATAGAGTCATGTAATAGTACATCATTATTTCCTAAAGACATTATTCCATCATAACATATATCGAAAACACAAATCATAGAAGTAAATAGATAAGTGCATGAATCTCTTCAACAATATTCTTTATTGATCTTCAATATGAGGTTACAGACTCAAAACCACCTGCCACTCAGCTGCATGGGTCCGCATACTCAGTTGTAGACTCTACTCTAGGCCTCTGTGCACTTAGATATGGATCCTTTTCCCTTATATCTACCTGTTGTTTTCTTCCCCTTTTTTCAGACGTAGACATAAGCATGCCTTAGAGTCTCTTAAGACACACCTATTTATAGCTTTCTACATACAATCCCATGGTCCGCGGACCATGAGTGGATCTAAAAAATGACTCGACTTTTGCATAACCAAGGGGCTAAAACCATTTTTGAATTCTAACTATCTACGTGCTTTGCATCCACAAATTGTGGAGACTCTAAATCGTTTTATCAAAACTTGGGGTTTTAACCCCAAAATTGACCCAAGGGACCCCATCCTAGCAAATCCTTCAAGGTGTCTTGAACAGGCTGCCTTAAGAAGTCTCCAATATCTACTTTAAAGATAAGTCTACTCCAAAATATGCTCAAAAAAATATCTCCAACATGGCTTCATCACAATCTTGAATAAGACTTCTTCAATTTAAATCTACATTATTCAAATTTTCCAAGTCCAAGGCATTTGTTGATGAGCCCTAGTATTGCAACAAGAATGTTGCAACTCCCAAGGCTACCAAGTTTAATTATCAAACCGGTGTTCATACAAATTGAAGAGGTTTAGAGACTATATGTGCAGCATAAAATGTGTCATTTTTTTTATATGATGTAATGGAGTGAATTTCATGAAATCAAAGCCTAAACTAATTGCAAATATTGAATTGTTACTCTATTTCTAAGAAATGGAAATGTTACTTTCTCAACTTGTATATGCTAACTAATAAATTCATGAAAGTAATAAGGTTAATATACTTTTAGAAATAAATTTATTTTATATATCATAACTAATCAAACTACCAATCATAATTTCATGTACAATCTACCTATAAGTTCACACTTTCTTGTAAATCGGTAACATACTTGCATCATACTTATCATAAAAAACTAAGTTTACTATGTTTTGTAGTGAATAAAAGGAAGGGTTAGAGTGTCTTCAGAGCTTCCCCTGATCAGAAAATAATAGATGGGGGTCATTATTCATGTATAATAAGTCATAGTTGCAGTGGATGAAGGACAATGGTGTTATAGGTTTTCTATAGGAAGGGAAAAGTTTGCTATAGGAGAAGACATAATTGTTACAGGAGAAATTAAAATTGGATGGGAAATTATTTTTTATTTATTAGGATGCATTAGGTCTCCAGTTGAAGTGGAATCACTTCAAAATACCCTTGTTCACATGTGCTAAAAAATAGCAAAAAATTACTAGTCTAAAATCTGGAAATTCGAGAACTAGTGAGCTAGCTAAACTATCAAATGCCTAACCTAATCAAGTGAAAATTAAATGGGGTGATTTTTTTATATTAAATTGAATGTATTTATGATAAAATTCAAGTGGAATAAACTCAAATTAATCTCATTAACATGTTATAAAAAATAGAAAAACATTACTACTATTTTTCTACAAGGACTTCCAGAAATTCTAGATTCGTGAAATAGTAACCTAATCTAAGTAGCTCAATGATGAATATGAGTTTTCAAATATATTCTAAGGATTAATCATGCTTGTGTCTCTGTGAATAACCTACAAAATAAATTACTTCAATCAATTAACCCAATCCTATATAAAAAGAAACGTTAATACTAAAGGCAGAAATATGGAAAACACGAATAAGAGATGCATGTGAATAAGAAGTGAAAAGAAGATTTTTTTTTATTATTATAAAAAATTGCTTTGAGACTCCTGGGATAGCCAAGACCAAGGACAATCATATTCCTATGAATGATACTAACATTTAGAAGCTAAAAATGGAACCAAGATTGATTATTTGAATCAATCCAATTACATCCCTGCGAGAAATGAAAGTGGAGCTGCAAAAATACAACTTTTCTCCACAAGAAGAGTAATGAAAACATACCCCTAGAGGAAAATTCAGATTGGTACTTATAAAAATCCCTCAATTAGTGGATTTAGTTCCCAAAATTAGTAATCTACATTAAATTACATGCCACACATTCCTAGATTTTCTCAATCACTGGAGCTCCAAAATTTGTGTAATATTCTCATAATATATAGTTCATTTATTATCCATTATGTATCCTCTTGTAGTAGGGAGAAAGTACCTATCTTATCTCCTCCTCCAAATCTTCATAATTTTCCCAATTCTCACAATATTTTTCAAAAATAAATAATATTAGGCACAAATATGCAATTATCCATAAACATTCCTAATGAACGTATTAAAATTAAAAATATGCCATCTAATGCAAAAATAGAGGTTTAATGTGCTGAAGGATGGTCAGATGGGCCTTAATTTATGTCTAATTTGGAGGACCATCATACCCCCCCCGGTTGAAAGTGTTTCTCACCCTCTGAAAAACTTAGTGACACAATTGTACCTCATTCATGGCCCTAGTGGCCTCCCTAATCTTTCCTATAGTTGTCCAACACTTTCCTATAACACTGTATGCTTTCCTTTAGAAATTGTTTTCCTTCCTGTAGTCACTTTCTTCCTTCCTGTATCAAGGCATATTCTTATTTTATTTGTTTGGGTGTGTCTCCCCTAGTACTTAGCTTCTTCTAAGAGGCTCGGGGCTCCTTTATTTTGGATTGGACGGAGGTTGTCTCTTTAGTTTTCTTGTTATTCTCCTTTTATCCTTTGTTCTGATTTTTCATGCACCTTTTCTCATGTTTCAACCTTTTATTTTTCTTTTCCACCCTCTTCTTCTTCTTCAAATCTATCCCCGACTCTCTCTTCAAGTGCATAAAAGTTTCCCTATCCATGTCAACAAGCATTTCCATGTGTTCTCAAGGTTTGTGCAAGGGAACCCTATTGCTAATTATCAATTTTAGAGAACTTAGGATTTTAACTTATGGGAAGGGGAGGAGGAGTGCTTCCTTTTGATGAGTGAGGTATTCCAATTTCAAAATATGTTTATTCTATTATCATAGTTATCATACTGACAAGAAAACTCCATACTTCCAATTTTGTGGTTCCTTTACAGCATGTTTAGTGAAGGAATTTTGTCAAATTTCACAAAAATGTTGTTTGTAATAGGTGATAGATCAAGTACTTCCTCGTTCCTTGTAGACTCATTCAAAGTTATAGGATTTTTTGACCAATATTGCTCAATATAGAGCCCATTTTTTCCTCTTGTGACAATCCTGTAGTAGGCAGACTCACTCTTGTAGCACCTACTTTGTCTCCTATAGCTACCTTGTTTCTCCTATAGCAGCCCTATTTTCTCCTATAGCATGGCAGTTTGTTCTTTGAGCTACTTATTTAGGGATGCTCTAGTGGTTGGCCTTCTCATGGATGTCAAATTTTTCTTCCCCTTCAAATTAAATCTCCCCCTGTTTCTTCTAATGCTCCTTCTCGGGGCTACTTGGGTGTATTCTAAATTTTTTTCCTTAGAGAAGTATTAGTGGTAGAATCGATATTAACTTCCTTTTTATCATTGAGGGAGAAGGACATTATAATTTATATAAAACAAAATATTTTTTCTCTACTCATATATTTCCTTTACACAGTAATTTCCAACAAGACCTATTTCTCAATTGTCTATTACAGGCTACCAACTTCAGGCAGTATTTCTCATGCAATTTTATTGAAATAGAGGGATGAATCTATTTACTCTTTTTCAAAATAGATTTGTATGTGCATGAGGGTTTCAAGACAATTTAGGGTCACTATGGCCCTCTTTCACCCTTTAATTCCTCTTGTAGCTTCTTCTCATCCCTCTTGCAGCAATTAAGACCTTCCTGTAGGTTCCTCCTGTAGCACCTCCAAATAAAGTTTGAAACACCTCAGTGGCACCCTAAGGAATCTAACAAAACTAGCTCTTCATTCTGTTAGAGCCTAGATTTAGCTCAGGCTGAAGAGGTAGGATCTAGGGCGACCATCAAACCACGCTCAGCCTGGTACCTAGCCCTACCAGGTCAGGGGAGGGCTCTCTCCGAGTCAATCTCAGCGAATTATGATCACTAAGCACTTGAGATCAAACGATATAGCTACTGATCTTAGGCTAGGTATAGGTACAGAGGAGTTTGATTAAATAAATTGATGATTTTGTGGGCTCTAAGGGAAAGGCAGATCTTGGGTGCAAGGAATGAGATTTAGTCTTGTAGGGATCTCAATGGGGCAAGGTAGGCAACTATATTTGGAACTCTAAATGAATTTAGATGGTTGGATTAGATAGAGGAGGACTTGAAGAGGGCAAGAGAATCCATGGATCCTCTCCAAACAATTGAAAACATCAAAAACTAAAGCAAACTTCAAGTAGAACACTGCAATTTCAATGTATTCTACTTACACATTTGTTTGATTTAGCTGAGAAGAAATAAGAGAGAAATGATTTACATAACACATGAATAAATTCACAAAGACATAGCAAATCACTGTACCAAAACAAATGCCACAGGGATCCCAAAGAGTATTGCAAACCCTGGTCTCAATTCCTTAGCCAAAATACTGATATGAGTGTATAATGAAGCTCCTTACTTTCTCAAGAGTCAAACCCGGATAATGACTGAAAAAACACATAATATAGACAAAGCATAGCTCATCCTTGCCTCTAGGGGCCAAGCTCACATGTTTAGGAGCTGATCTGACTAATTCTAAACTAGGAACTAGAAATAAGGCAATGAAACAACATGCCTCTAGAAAGAAGGGAACTGATTCATTCAGTTTCAAACAACCTTTAACTGATGAATCTACCTAACCAAGTGAAAATTTTACATATTTACATCATGATCCATCAATGTACATGAAATTACATCACAATTTGACATTAAGAAAGTGAAAAAGTCAAACTAGCCAAAACTGGGCGAAAAACAAAGCAATACTTGGTCAAACTAGCAAAATTTCCTCTATGCGCCGCACCTGATTCTCTATGTGCCACACGTATTTGGACCCACTTTTGGAGGCCTTTTGTATGTCTAAATTATCTCCAAGTATGCTTGTTAGAAAGCTCTACCTATCTACTTTCCAACCAAAGTGGAATTTTTCACTTTGGCCCTCATTTGCCCTATCAAAACTCAAATCTTCCAAGGCTACTTCCTGTGCGTTGAAATAGGGGCAGTAAGGTCATTTTTTTTAGTGTTTTTGACCTTTTTGAGGGCTCAAAACCTGCTCAAATTTCTTGGCCATATGTAGGCAAGCATAATTTTTCATGCCAACTACAAAAATGCTAAGTTTTTGTGATTTAGAGGCTCCTAGCAAAAGCAAGTGCCACGTGGCATGGCGCATAGGGCAGAAATTCCTGTTTTGTGCAAAAGAATTTCAAAAACACAAAAAGTGCTCCAAATTTCTTGAAATTTGGGCTGAGTCCTCTCTATAAAGAGCTATGTAGGGCCAAGGAAGCCTCAGCCAATATCCAAAGTCTATCATGCTCCTTTCGCCTCTTTGATGCCTTCTTCAATTTTGCCTTTAAACTCCTTATTCTCGCCTTGCAAACTTTGTTCCTCGCCATATAATGAAAATCAATGTGTCTCAACAAGTCTTTCTCCTTGTTAGCCTTCTCCAACAATCTCTCTAATTGGATATTGACTCTCTCGAGCCAAGACTCCCGATCGACATTGACCTCTTGCTCAAGTGAAGTGAACTCCACCCTCCTCCTTTGAGCAGCTTGGCGATTCTCTCGAATGTTTTGCAATTCCATGATCACCTGCTGATCTTCAAGCTACTTATTCCTCTGGTCCAAGTACTTTATAATCCACTTAGCCCTCTCCAAGTTGAGGGACAAGGCCTTGATGTCTTTCTGCTGCTCTTGGATGATTTCTTTGAGATTTGTGCTTTGCAGGCCCATATCTCTATCATCATCCTCAATGACAATAAAGTCTCGCTCACCTGAAGGCCCCTCATCCTATAATGGCCTCTTACCTTTATCCTGAACCTGTGGTGTTGATGATAGAAGTGAAACCCCTTCCATCCCGGGTGGAGATAATACTCACTTGTCTGCTGTGAACAACTTCCTAGTGCCCTTATGATAAGTGATAAACACCGGCATACTAGCAGTCTGTGTTTCATGACCTTCATGTTGATAAGAAAGTCAACCCATCTCATGTAAAGCCTCTGAAGGTCCCTGAGGAGCTTTGAAAAAATCACGAGAGATGAAAACCTCCCAAGTAATTTTTATGAGAGAAAAATGGTAAATACTGTTGAACTGCTGCTGAGGAGTTTTGTGCTGCACTAGAGTGATCATCTTTTCAATATTTCGGCACATGAAGTAAGGGATGTTCATCATTCATACCCGGGTAAAATGCATCAGCAGCCTGATATGATAAGCATATAACTGGGAGAACTGGCCCTCACAGCTGAAATACTTCATTATCAGTTTCATTACAGGAGCATATTCAGCTTTGAGGTACCGAAAAGGAAACACTCTCTTGAGCTGTCTCAAAACGTTGGGCTTGATGTACAATTCATAATGCTGCTCGCCAATTTGCTACGCCTTGTTCCATTGTTCTCCAATGTTGGGAATACCGGTTGCTAGTGAAATGGATTCTGGTGTTAATGTGAAAGTGACACCAGCTAGAGTAGCTTGACCATCATGTAAATGCAACACAAATAAGCGGGCCAACTCATGGTGAAATTGAATGCTAGTAACCTTCTCACAAAATTCATAGTAGGACTGGTCCTGAAAACAAGAGATGGCAAGAGGGCAGACCTGTAATTCAACAAGAGTAGTTGGTAGTTCTCTAATATGTTTGCCACCTCTATGAGGCCTCCTGGGTGCATGTATCTCTGTAGGTGAGTCACTGTGGGTTTCCTCTTCATAATAATATGAAGGATCAGATGCCATCTTTGCTAGTGGATAAACTGTCTTGGAGCTACCTTGATGAGAAATAGGTGAGCTGTGATGTGTTTTGACTTTTGCCACCAAGGGAAAAGTGATACAAGGTACTGTAGGGGAAGGGGAAAATGAAGGATTTTAGGGATTGCTAGGATAGGTTCTAGTTAGGGAAATAGGGAATTAGGGAATGATTTAGGAGTTTTTGTGTAGGACTAGGGTTTGGGAGTTTGTGTTTGGGATTTTGGGAAATGGGAATTGGGGTATGGGATTAGTGAATTTATGGGTGTGTGAATTTAGGGAATAGGGAAATCAAGGGAAAAATGGAATAAGGAAGTGGTGAGGTGAGGGAATAACTTGCTAGAAAAATAATCAATACAAAACCCTAGCACCGTTTGCTTTTGAGAGAGAGGTAGCATTTGGTCTTCTTATCCAACCACCATAAGACAACCACCATCAAACAAGCACCAAAGTTGGATGAAAAACCATGACAAAAGCTCAACCTACTTGTAAAAGAGAAGACCCACGCATTTTGAGTGATTTTGAGCAAGCTTTGGTAGTTTTCGGGCTTGTCGGTTGTATGTGCCGCGTAGAAAACCCAATGCATCGTGCCCAGTGAGTGTGTTGCGCCCGTGCAAAATTGAACTGGAGGTTGAAGCCCAGTGCACCGTGCCAATTATGTGTGCCACACCACCTACCCAGTGCACCGCGCCCAGTGACTTGGAGCGATTTTCACCAAATTTTCTCACTTTCTCACCACAACAACTTTTCCTTGCTTCCACATTGTCTTGGAGTGCAAATAAACTTTTCAAATTGAAGGAATGACTTATACATGGAGCCTTTAAATTTTTGATTGAAAAAACCCACTTTCATAATGTTTTGAAGGTGACTTTATTTTTAAACTCTGTTTTTGGACTTTTTCACTTCATTTGAGCTTTGTGATGAATAAAATGACTTGTTCTTTGTTTTTTTTGTAGGGGGATTGGAGCTACCAGGGCTAGGGAAAGTGACCAAGGTTGCACGGGAAGTAATTTACATATGGGGGAAATAAAATTACATAAATTTGTATCGTAAAAGAAAAAATACTATGTTTTTCCTCAAAACAAAGTTTTGAGGAAAGACACATTTCTGAGCATTTGATGATGAAATTTATTGATGTTGGAACCTCCTCATGTGCCTGTTGGGTGTTATTGGACACTTTGAAACACTTCACGATGAAACCCTAATAAAACCCTAAAACAAAAACCTTTTCAATCTTAAAAGATCAAAGATGACTGTATATGTTTTTTGATGAATAAACATGAGCCAACAGGTAAATGACATGAGGGAAAAAGTAGGGGAAGCCACTACCGTCAGATGATCCATGCGCCTAATGGAATGCAACTGACTGAGAGGGACACCTAATATGCAATGCAACAAGAGGATTTGATCTCTGATGGAGGGGTGAAGATACCGACACTAACATTGGCTCCAATAGGGATGGTAGCTCCTTCGAGGTGCCAAGAACTACAGATCTCTAGGAAATTTGATAGTGCCTTCGTCCATTGGGCTATGGAGTCAATAACTTCGACAAAACAAAAATAAACTCTTGACTTAAAGACTCAATATCAGGACTAAATGTGACTCAACATTGACCCATTTTCAAGACTGAAATTGACTGAAATACCTGACTCTAGCAAACCAAACCAAAACTAAAATCAAACTCCCACTTTATAGCCTTCACCTCGGGCCCCAAGCTGAAGAATGAAAAAAGTACACACTTGCAGTGGAATTTAAACAAACCGGTATATACAGTGATGAATAGGATAGCAAAAAACATTTCACAAATAATACCATTTGAGGAGCCGACCATTGACTGGCCCACTAGGATAATCTTCACCATTCAACTCTTGCAAAAGGAAAACATTCTGGACCCGATATGCAGTAATCTTGTACGGTCCTTTCCAAAGATTTTCAAATTTACCATGTTTACCTTTCTCTTCATTTCTTGCATCCCATTTCAGCACTATGTCTCCTATTTCGAACCTGTCTACCTTTGCTTTTTGGTCGTATATTCTCTTGATTCTTTCTTGCAGCTTAAAATTATTCTGAAATACATCCTCCCTAGTTTGCTACAAATGAATCATTTGATTGATCCTTCATTACGAACCATCATCTTCATTGCTCGCTTCTTGCAAAAGTTTGACCACCGGGACTGCCAAAGAGGTCAGAAAGACTATGTTGACACACGTATACAAGCTCAAAAGGAGACATGCCTATAGATTTCTTGTGACTTACCCTATCTACCCAAAGTGCATTGACCTGCTTTTTGTGCCAACTTTTCTTGTTAATTTCCAGCAGCTTTTTGATAATGTTGACAAGAGATTTATTTGAGGATTCCACCAATCCATTGCCCAGTGGGTAATAGGTATTTGAATGCCCCAAAGTGATTTGATATTGATGACAAAAATCAATCATTCTTTTCGATTTGAAGGCTGCTGCATTGTCAGTGATCAACTTATTGGGACAGCCAAAGCGAGACAAAATGTTGTTTTCAAGAAAGGATATAATTACTGAATCGGTGGCTTCCCTTGAAGGAATCACCTCAATCCATTTGGTGAAATAATCCGTCATCGTGAGGATCCACTTATGCTGCCTGAAGAAGAAGGATGAACTTCACTGATGAAATCCAAACCCCACTGCTGAAATGGAGCACTTACTTCGATAGGCTTGAGTGGTAAAGGCTGTAACTTCCTCTTACCTTGGAAAATCTGACATTCATGGCCACTAGCCACTGTTTTATACACATCAGAAAAAAGAGTTGGCCAATAATATCCCGCTCTCAAGATTTTATTGCCTGTTATCTTCCAGAAAAGATGGCCTCTGCAATCTCCTTTGTGAAACTTCTGCATCACATGCTTTTCTTTCTCTTCCACTAAATAATTTAGCAAGACACCACTGGGGTCTTTTCAATAAAGTGCACCATTCATGATACAAAATTTTGCAAGCTTCAATTTCAGTGTTCTATTCTTGTTCTTAGCCATTCCAAGTGGTGATGATAGATTTTGGAGTACATAAACAATGTCCGAATACCAAGGAGAAAGAAGGAAAATGTCAGATACCTAAACGAGCATATTCTCTTCGTCTTCCTTGGACATAGCAACAATTAGATTAATGTCCAGGACGTGCAGATTTGACTCAGGAATTAATTTAGCCAGCCCCTGTCTTTTAAGGAGCTTTGTCAGTTTTATTTCCATGTCATACTCCAACAAGGCAGCAATCCATTTGCCTCTTCTCCCCTCCGAATCTATTTGCACTAGGACATCCTTAACAGCAGCGTTAGGGACATAAGCGAGGATGTGGGAATGAAAAATATAAACCCGAAAATCTTTCAATGCCTTTACCAAAGCAAGGGCCTATTTTTCAATAATATTGTACTTCAATGTCGTGTCCCTTATGGTTCTGTTGAAAAATTCAATTGTCTTCTTGAGCTGGTCTCTTTTTTGCATCAAGACCGCTGCCATAGTATGATTCGAGGCAAAAGAAAACAAAATAAAATCCTGAGTATATTCTGGGCTAATCAAAACTGGAGCTGAAGAAAGATCTAATGTTACCAAATTGAAGGACTTAACCGCTTCCTCAGTCCACCTTACTTCACTATCCTTTTTGAGCATATTTTTGATTTCCCTTAAGTGTTCTGCAAGATTGGGCACAAAGCGACGTAAAAAATTTATCTTACCATTGAAGGATTGGATTTCTTTCTTACTTCCTGGAAAATCAATCTTTTGAATGGCCTCCACTCGAGCTGGATCGATACAAATTCCATCCTTTGAGATGATGTGCCCAAGAAGCTTGCCTTCATCCATAGCGAACAAAATTTTCTTTGGATTGAGAGAGATGCCAAACCTCCTACACTGCTGAAACACAATCTTCAAATGATAAACGTGATCCTCATCTGAATTACAAAAAATTGTCAAGTCATCAAGATAAACAACTAGAAAAACATCTTTTTCATTAGTAAATGCTATATCCATTACCTGTTGAAAGGTTGCACTAGCATTTTTCAATCCGAAAGGAATCTTTGCATAATGAAAAGTTCCCCACGGAGTGGTGAACGCTGTTTTGTCTTGATCATACTCATGGACCAGAATTTGGTTATAACCTGAACAACCATCAAGTAGAAACATTCGGGATGCTCCAACTACTCGCTGAAGTATGTGATCCATCTTGGGCAATGGATAGTTGTCCTTCAAAGAAACTTTTTTCAGATTTCTAAAATCAATACATAGCCAAATCTCACCTATTTTCTTGTGCATGGGCACCAAATTTGAAATCCAATCTGAAAACCTTATGGGAACTATGATACCAACTTTATACAACCAATTCACTTGCTTCTCAATTGAGGGCAACAGCTTTGGATTTATTCTTCTTAGCATTTGACGAAATGGCTTTTGATTAGGCTTGATCGAGATGACATGCTGAATTATACTTGTATCATATGACTTCAAATCTGAATAATCCCAAGTGAAAACATTAGTAAAAGAAGATAACAAACTCATATACTTTTCTTTTACTTGTGGAGGCAATGCCTTTGATAATTTTACCATCTTAGTATTTTCAGCTGATCCAATGTTCACATCCTCAATTCCTTTTTCGGTTGGCAGCAAGATTGGTTTCCATGCCACATCATCATGATCGAAAATATCCTCTAAAGGTATTAGACCTTTATGAATGATGTTGTCTTTAAGCTGCAAAACTTCCATTTGATTGACTTCCATATCTGCATCACCATTATCATACTCCACATCAATAGAAGTGTCTTTGAATTTACCTTTGTTTTGCAAAAATTCATTGATCTCATCATCATCATGAAACACTTGCCAATACCATTGATTGTCCAAGACAGTTGGGCGGTGTTTAACATGAATCTCAAACTTTTTGTTTGAATTCATTGGAACTCTCAAATTACTTGCTAATGTTGCAAGCGAATTCACAATGATATTCTGAGCACCAGGAACACAAGTTAAAGTATAATCTAAAAATACTCGCAAAATGTCAAGCACTGCATTTCGGTAGGTGTTGAGGGATAAATTACCCTAGGGTCTTGGGTGAATACCCTAGTATAGTGGAGGTTATCTATACAGAGAAACACCCATTCCATACAGCCATAATGTTAATATAAGCAAACTCTACGATAGAGGGCATACCTGAGGTCCTACGTTTGAGAAGAGCCTTCCAGGGTCCAAACCCTTCTTGGAGTTTCTTTTGCTCCTTTGACCTGCAAAACAATCAATTCAAGAAAGTACAATATTATATGGACTAAACATCATAAAGAAACCATCTTCACATTATAATGAAAGGTAGTTAGTAATGAAATTAAATAACCATTCACATCTGAATCATAACATGAATATCATAAACATGAAGAAGATTTATATCAGGAACAAAGGCACATGCTTCTTTTATTATAGACAAATAAAGTACATAAAGGAATAATTTCACATGATTCGTCCTTTCGCAGGCTCCAAGTGGTACCATCTCCCCGATTCGTCCAATCTCAAGCCTTTAACAAGCTCCTTCCATGACTTACTCCATGATATCTCAAGTAGTATGAAGACATCAACACACACAAGGAAACAAGAGTTTCCTGTAAAATGGGGGAAGTGCAGGAGGCACTAGGATCTTCAGACCTAGTCAGGGAAATCTCAGCATAATAATATTTCTCTCTCTTCTCTCCTCCCTTTGGCCTTCCCATTGAAGCCTTTTTATACTTCTCCCAAAGTAGTTTTTTAGTTGGGAATTCGTTGGGAACAGTTGGGCCACGGGCACTAACAGGTAATCAACAGGTGAAACCCGTGATCTTCGCTTAAAATTAAGGAGATTTTTTTTTTTAAGTGTTTTAAGACATATACGTGGGTTGGATATACACAGACCCACGTATACACACATTTAGCTCAGGGAAATGTCGTGTATAGGGAATAAAACACTACTTTTTAAATTTTGGACTAGGTCTCGAAGGAGGGGTTGCCCTAGGCCATGACTGCAGCATCACAAACCTCAAGAGTGAGAATTGGAGCTATAATAGATGCCCCATAATATATGAGGTCAGAAGGGGTACATGATGGCTGAAATGTATTAAGCAAGTCCATGGAAAGGAAGTTTGTCGAAAACTGAGAAGGACTTCACCAAAATTCAGCCTACCAAGCCAAAAAAGGAGATTAGAAAGAAACACTATTTGAGGTGGGCATACCCATGCTCAGAGACAGTACAGCATGTTCACATATCAAGTACAAGTGGATCCACTAAGTAGACAAGTATAAATGACTGGAAAATACATAATGGATCATCTGATCAGGATCAAACAAGTACATGTCTGAATGGCACGTATAAGAATGTCAATGATGCTGAAGGATGAAGCGAATCACTGATATCAAAGACTGATCCCAAAAAGTACCAAATGAACATGTGGAATAAGATGGTACTACACTACAAACTCAGGTGCCAGCATATAAAATGTCGCCATGAATGACTGGAACATATAAGGTGAAGTGGTATCAACTAGCAGCAACAGGAGCAACTGTCAAGTGAACCAATGAATGTTGATACAACCTGAGGTCTTCATAGACCACCGTGGTACATTTCTACAACATGGGAATAAATGACCTGAAGTTGACCATGTGAGAAATCGTTTGATTATGGTCATTGATGTATACCGTTAACAAACGCGAGACTACTCACCGATGATGATGATGAGCGTCAAGGTACCCAGTACAATCTAACAAGTGTGAATAAATGAGCTGGAGTCGAACACCTGTAAGAATCTATCGATCAAGAGACAATGATGGTTTCCCACTGTCGATAGCGAAGGATCTTCCACTAATGACTACAAACCCCAAGGTACTGCCAAATGGACTCTAGATCTTTGCCCTAGAGCAATGAGTCGAAGTCAATAGGGAAAGATCTGCTAGAAGGAAGGCATTGAGGCATCCTCCATCAATCTAGCACGAGTGTAACCCATAGGCTAATAATGCGAAAGGAATCAGACAAAAAAGATGTAGTAACCCGACCGAAGTATGTTTCCAGCGTACACAAGATGTGGCTAGCGCACGACAGAAATCCTCTGAACCAACCAATAATGAAAGCTGACACGGAGGCGAGGTATCCACCAATAGTGTCAAATGGAAACCAAGGTATTGCATGAATCCCAATGTGTGATAATGTAAGCTGATGTTGAATACAAGGGAAACCACTCAGTCAAAGACCCATGATACTGATCGATGCTGAGCAAAAGGTGACCTATCAATAATGAAAATAGGGCTAGGGTGCAGCTCTAGGCCTGTCCTTAGAGAAAGATGTCGTCGTCGATAAGGACAAGACCCGCCAGCAAGAAGTCAATGGAGACCTTCTCAAACCGGCATGAGTAAAGGACCAATAGAACTGATGTGATGATAGACATGATACTAACACCCAGGGATGGCCGACTGAAAAATGAGTCAAGAGACACCGCAGAGAGGCTGACTCAGGCTAACTTCCCTTGAACAAAAGCATGACTCAATGTGACTATGTGGTAACATATAATGACTCTGTATAAGTTCGTTGTGCAGGAGGCACAAACGAACCCTCCATATGATTGGAAGAGATAACCGATTGGGGGAGAACTGACTCAATAACAAGGTTAAGGCATACCTAAGTCAAACTAAATCCAACCCAAATGGAGGAGACTTTGTTTTGAGTGCTTTGTTCAAGGGCGACATGACTGACTCTAGCCGCCAACAATAAATGGAAATACTGTCCCATTCCCGCTCTTTTTTGGAATATATAATTTTTTTGGTATTTTTCTTTTAAGCTGGAAAAAGAATAAAAGAATGCTATAGTACAGTGGAAAGAATGAGTGTTAGCGAAGTAGATGATCTAGTTCCTGGGATTGGAACAATCCTATGCTCAATGCAGGGAGGCAAAAACTAGTCAAAGACACTCAAAGGTGTGTTCCTTCCACGGGTCAAAGTGTGTCAAGCTACAGAAGTCAAAAGTATGCAAGTTTTATTTTGTAGTAATCATGGTCAAAATTTGGCTTAAACACGAGTCCAAGTGAAGCCAGCTCAAGGCCAAAAGGTGCAAATATTCAAAATGCAATGTAGTAGTACAACTCAACACAAAGGAGCCTCTAGAGTATAAGGCCAAAACGAAGCGAAGAAGCAAAGAGGATTGAGTGTTCATCACATAAGTCATGGTGGGACTACAGAGGACTCCGAAGCCTACTCAAATCAAAGCAGCATGGGCAACAAATGTCAGTGAAGTGTTAACTGCGATGCCCATGTAAAGGATGGTTCTACCATCATGTCATGATTTAAAGAATCGGCGAGTGAAGATGGTTTACGAACCATAACACGATGGGATCGACCCTATGGAAAGTGTATCGACAGACGGAGGCTAGTATGCATAATGCAATAGAAAAAATGGCTTCCCTAACCTCTATACCGGTGAGAAATGATACCTGCCATGACGGGTCAGTAGTCATGGAACTGTCTCGAAACTTGTCGAAAAAACGTCCAAAATGTCCTGAAAGTCAAACCATTCTCGAAATTGCAAGCTCCCAAGTTAAAAGTTACATGAGACCAAACAAAATCAAGTTTTGAAAAAATTTGACATTTTCAAAGCCTATAAAAGAAGTTTTGGACTCACCATTTTCACCATTTGAGTTTGAGAGCAAAAAAGTGGAGCAAAAGGAGAAAACTTCCCATACGCCAAATTCAACCGTCCAGATTCTTCCAAAGTCCCCAGGTAACTCTTATTCTTATCTTGCAATTGATTGTGATTAGTTTTAGAAGTTTTAATTAATGTTTCACAGTTGAAGTTTTTGCCAAAAATTTCACCACGACGTATACACGGGTTGGTAATATGAAACTCGAATACACACGGGCCCTACATGTGACTGTGTGCAAAGGGACCCGCGTATACACCGCGAACATTTTAAACAAAAAAACTAACGGCCCAAATTCATTTTTCTTTCAGCATGCCAGTCACTTGGTGAGAAAGAGAGCATACCACAGTAGATGATGAGGTCATGAACGATCCTGATGCTTTGGAAGCCTTACGGGGATGTGGTTTGCTAAAATTCTTCAAATTGCCAAATATGAAGGCAAACACACGTCTGCTCGAGATGCTTCTTGATTATTGGAATAACGAGGAGGATGTTTTTATGATTGGCTAGATGCCATTCAGGATAGAAGTGGAAGATATCTATTTCATCACCGGCCTTTCCTGAAGGGGAGAGGTAGTACACTCTCGGGGCAGGACATGAAGCAGTCTCTCAATCGGGGACTATGTACAGATATATTGCCTGGGACATCCAAAGAAATTTGGAAGTCAACTTTCCATCACACATGTGGTGAGTTTATCATTGAGGATAATCCTGTTCACCATAGCTCGAGTGAATAGATTAGCTTCTCTGCACCAGGCATCACGACTAACCATGAGCATGGCAGTTGACTCTCTCACCACCGTATTTGATTGGTGTACTCCTCTTCTGGCTAGCATGAAAGCCAACTCACTTCTATCAAGAGAGGATAGACCAAAAATTTCGGTTATGGGACTATTTTGTGTTCTTTCTTTTTTGAGAGAGTTCCTACACTTCGTCCTAGAGTACCAGTTTCAATCAACACCCCATGAGATCCACGAATGGGAAAGTGGGGAGGTCCCACGGACTACATTTGATGATGACTTATTTTCTGGTGGGATCAACAGATCATCACCGTAGATGACTACCCTTATGCTGGGCTAGATTTCCGAGGAGATCCCGATCTAGCGTTACCACCAACCACAGCATGGGGCGACATTGGTAAGTGATTTTTAATGTTATGATCTTTTTTTTTTTTTCAAATATAATAATGAACTTTGAAAAAAAAAAACTGATAGGATTCAAATGACTAATATCATGATCATTTTCCAGATATTGGGCTGGTATGACCAAATGAATTCCCATGGCACAAACGTCGTGGCGAAGGGGCCGAAGAGGTGGCTGCAGACATGGAGCGAACTCTACACACAGTTCAACAGCACCTGGTGAGACTGACTCACGAGTCCCGATGGCAGCGGTAGAGGACCTTCCTATAGAGATGCAGCGTCACATGGTTGGAATGCCACGATACTGGGTCCACACTTTTAGGCGTGTGGCCAATGCAATAGTTGCCTACTTAGTCGCTCATCATGAGCCAGGGAATTAGATATAGTGGACATGATTATGGGCATTTGAGTCCCAATTTTGTATATTTTTTGGACAGACTTATGTACACTCGAGATGCTTTATATATATATATATATATTATATATATATATATAATATATATATATATATATATATATATATATATATATATATATATATATATATATATATATATATATATATATATATATATATAGTTTGACTTTATGATGCTTAATTTATTGCGATTAATGATTGATGTGCTAGTCTAATGCTTGATTAGTGATAGAATCAGCTAACCAATTATGAGATCTTGGAATATGAAAATAATTAATATAAGTAAAAAATCTTTGCAACAACCTCACTCTTAAATATTGGCGATATAAACATGGATCCTTTACCCGATAGATGTTATTTAATTGTGACACTATCAATTGTGAATCAAGATAAACTACCAACGAGTTGATTTCGTGAGAAATGGCCTCGGATAGTAAATCAATGATGGCAGTATACTCAGCCATATTGCTTGAAGCGGGACCGACGCACACCCCCCTTGATACCATCAATTGACCAATTGGATAATAGAGTACCCAAGCTGCGGAAGTAAGATTCCAAGTCTGCTGACTAGCACCATCAGCGAATCCAAAATAGATCAAGTCATCCATCAACACCTGCCAAAGCATATCAAAAAGTGTTGATATCAAAAGACACTCGATAAAAAATGTACAAATATACAAAATGTACAAAGAAGCCATTGCCTAGCTACTACTTAAGCAAAGTACTTCTTAAGGTAGAGCCCGTTTCGAGGCTCTGCCAATTTGTTTCCTTCGAAATTGATTAACTCATACGACCCTTTTGTTAAAACTTGTTTAATTATGAAGGGACCGTAAACCACATAGGCTTGAATTTTCCTACCCCCAAGGTGTCCTTATCTTGGTCAGAGACTAAGACAAGGTCGCCTTCAGAGAACACACGAGGACGGATGGCTTTATCATACTAGGTTTTAACCCTTTTCTTATGAGCCTCATTTACTGTGGTAGCATCTTGACGCTGCTCATCAAGATGTTCCAAGTGAAGGAGGCGCTCTTCGAGACTAGAAGTCTTTGGAAGGAGCTCAACAACTAACTTAAGAGATGGAATTTCACATTCGATAGGAAAGATAGATTCCATCCCATAAACTAACTGAAATGTGTAAAACCTGTAGTAGTCTTGACGGAGGTTCGGTATGCCCATAGAGCCGGATACAACATAAGATGCCAATTGGATCAATTTTTGTCAATTGTCCTTTGCAAGATTTCCTTAAGAGTTTTATTTACTGCTTCGACCTGTCCATTGACCTAAGGATAATAAGGAGATGAATTTTCCTGCCGGAAACCTAATTTGAGAGCCAATTCGGAAATTAGTTGATTCTAGAAATGACTGCCATGGTCAATGACAATCTCTCTTGGGATACTGAACCTTGAGATAATCTAATTAAAAAGGAACAATGCCACTGTCTCACTATCATTTTTATAAGTGGGCATGGCCTCAGCCCACTTTGTAAAGTAGTCTATGGCCATGATAATATACTTGTGATTCACTACTGAAGGTGGATGACAAGTTGTAAAATCAATACCCCACTTAGTAAAGGGACCGACAGTGACAACGGGAAAACGAGGAGCTGGATGTGCGCGCATCTTCCGAGTATAAACTTGGCACGGGTGACAATGTTTGACCGCTTCAACACAATCTTTGAAGAGCGAAGGCCAGAAATGGCTAGCACACAACATACGCTGAGCTATAGCAAGCCCTGATAGATGACCACCACAAGCTCCACTGTGGCAGTCATTTAGCACTGACTCTACCTCCTCTAAGGTTAAAAAACGCCAAAGGATTGAATCAACCCCTCGACGATACAATGTATCACCAATGAAAACGTAATTTTTAGCTAGGTGATGTAATTTTCGATGTTCATCCTTAGAGAAAGTACAGGGAAACTTCAAAGTCTAGAGATAAACAATGATATCTCCATACCAAGGGTCGAGTGAAGAGATGAGGAATAAATGTTTGTCGGGAAAACTCTCCTCATAAACAGTATCCTCTCCACAAGGCAGCTCGAAAATTAGCTCAGCAAAAACCATAGATTTCTTAGACTTGGTGGACAAGAACTCGAGATCAACTTCTTGTAGAATGAAAATATATCGATTATATTTGCCCCCAATCACTCGCCTACTGAGGACAAACTGAAACGGATTGACTGCTGCCAAGACAAAAGTTTTGCGTAGCAGAATATAATAATGGAGCCGCTGGACAACATGGACAACTACCAAGGCCAAGTTCTCAACTGGAGAGTAGCAAAGTTCAGGATCTATCAAGCCTTGGCTCAAATAATAAATCACATGCTCTATGAGAGCATCATCTTCTTGAATGAGAACTATACCAATGGTTGATTTTGCTGCAACGAGATATAAAAGGAAGTCCCTACCATAATCCAGTGGACTCAAAAGCGGGGCAGAGACTAATGCCTTTTTCAAAGCATCAAATGACCGTTGCACAAAGTCATCCCACACAAATGGAACTCCTTTTCGTAGCAAACGCATGAACCCTTTAGTGATCTCAGCATAGTTCGCAATAAACCGTCTTAAGAAATTAGCCTTCCCTTGAAGGCTTTGAAGTTGCCAAATTGAGGATGGGGGAGGCGACTGAACTATTGCCTCTACCTTGAAGGGATCAACCCTAATCCGTTCATTTGACACTATGAACCCTAACAACCGACCGGACGTAACCGCGAAAATTCACTTGTTGGGATTCAACAAGATTTTATAAAAACGACATTGCTCAAAAACCATTCGAAGATGACTAGGGTGATCAGTCCTCTTTCGAGAATGAGCAGCGAGAGCGTCCAAGTATGTTTCGATGAAATGTTTAATGTCGTGGAAAGCATATGACATGGCCAGCTGGAAAGTGGCTCTAGTGTTTTTAAGACCAAAAGGCATCTTTCTGTATGCAAAGGTACCCCAGGGACATATGAAAGTTGTCTTATGTTGATCTTCAGGACAAATAGAAATTTGATTATAACCTGAAAAACCGTCCATGAAGGAAAAAATCTCATTACCCACACTCTCGTCAATAATCTGATCGATGAATGGTGTGGGGTAATTATCTTTTAGACAAGCCTTGTTTAGGTCCCTAAAGTTGATGCATACTCAAATTGTTCCTTGCTTTTTATCCACAGGGACTGGATTAGAAACCCAATCAATAAGAGGAACAGGGTATATAAAACCCACCTTCAGCAACTTTTCTACTTCAGCTTTAATGGCTGCTACTTCCCTAGGATTAACCAGTCGAAGCCTTTGGCGAACCGGCTTGGCGTTTTCATACGTCTTGATCTCATGTTGAACTATAGAAGGATCAAAGCCAGGCATTTCCACATAAGACCATGAAAATACATCTCAAAATTCTTTGAAAAGGTCGGTGTAAACTTGAATTTCTTCTGGGGAGCATTCGATTCCAATGAAGACATTCTCGATCACATTAGGGTCCCTAGAGATGTTTATAGATATCATTTCTGAAATCACCGACATATTACCTTTGGCACGGAAGTGTGCTGGAGCCAAAGGACTTGATATCATACAAACATCACTAACAAAGAGCTCAGAGAACCTAGACTCTACTTCCTGCAATGGAGGAAGAAAATATGAATGATGGTGTAAGTCTTCCCAAGGTCGATCTACACCCATAATTACTTCGAGGATTTCTTCTTCAGAAGGTAAAATCATATCTAAGTAGTCCAAGGCAGAGGTAGAATTAAGGGCCCAAGCTGGAGCCACATGACCATCTAGCTCCTCTTCGGAAAAAGGAGTAGAATGGTTGCCTGCAGAGTTAAAGATAAACTGATATCTAAGCTCATCCGCAGACATAGGGGATGCCATTCCATTAACTTGTCCTTCAGCTAATGTGGTCATAGGTGAAGGCAAGGTCCAAGGGTCTAAAAAATAATGAGTTTTGAATAACTCTTCTCGAGGGGACTCCTTAGATGATGAAATGACATTGATTCTAGCGATAGGAGAGGGAAAATCAAAGGCACCCATCAATGAGGAATGCATCCCAACTCCTAGATTCTTAGTAGGTGGAGAAGGGTTATCCACTAAGGGGACAGTAGAGTCAGAAGTTGCTTGTGGATCGACTGGACAATAATCCAATTGATCAACCTTAACGATTTAACCTTCATGAGGAAAGAAAATGACATGAAACAAAGTCGAAACAATGACATCCATTTCATATACCCAGTTCCTTCCTAAGAGGAGATTGTATTCTAGGTTAGCATCAATGACTTCTACTTCAACATTAACGACCTTTCCCCAACACATATAGGAAAGGCTGGGATAATCCCATGCGGCTTGTGAGAATGCCCATCAAACGCAGTCAGGAGGGTAGGTGAAGGAACAACCGAAGGAGATCCAATGACCTTCTATCATGACATCGACATGACGCATGTGGAAGCTCCTTCATCAATAATGGTACGAAAATTTTTAATTTTCCGATATGTAGACTTTATCTGAAAAGCCATGTGATGAGGGAGTCACTTTTTGACATTTAACATGTCAAAAGTGAGCACTAAACAGTTGGTTGGATCAACTGCCTCGATCACTGAGAGTAAAGCACTTCGTTGAGCCAAACATGACTGGAGAACCTCTAAAGTGGACATGGCGCATGGACTCTGAGCCAGATCCTCAACAATGGAGTAATTCTGAGTGGCCCTAGCATTAGGATTAATAGTTGTGCATTTAGCAAAACCTTTCAGTATTTGTGGTATAGTCTCAATAGGTGGTCGCTCAATATGAAGGTCGGTATTTCCGGGGGCAGTTTTTTCCTTGGAAGTTTTAGCTTCACCATAATCACGTGATCGAGCAGCCACATGGAAATTTGAACCCATCATGAAAACATTTGATGGTTTTCCCCTTCCTGGCTGCCCCAAGAGGAGGTACTTGGATTTGAACTCACGCCAACAAGCAATTGCTACCCCTGGGAAACAGGGTTGGTTAACACAACTTTAGAAATAGAAGCCCCTTGTTGTCCTAAAAAGCGCTGAGCATCCTAAATCTTCAGTCAGAGATGAGTTAAATGGTCTCCACTACACAACTTGCATGGAAACTTGACTTTCTTTCTAGACTCATTTCTACCACCACCAGCATTATTGCCGGATTTATTTGCATCTGCCTTCCCGTTCTGATTCGTTTTCTTACCTCGTCCTTTCTTTTTCCCATTGGAATTTTGATTTCCTTTGGGGTTATCAGATTGGACGACATTAATCGAAGAGGGTTGGAAAGCCGAAGGGTTAGACGATGTGACTTGGTTGTTAGAAGCAGTTTGTAAAGACAACTGTTGCAATTGGCTCAACAAGTTCACCGCATTTATGTCTACCAATCCAACAATACCATCCGCATGGGGACCTGGCTTCGACTTGGCTATATCAACCTTAGACCTAGGAGCATCTGGCAAGTATTTTTGTAGGATCCCAGACTGAGAGTAGATCAATTCTAATTGATGGGCCCTAAAAATCGCTTGCTCCTCAAAATAGACTCTAGACATGGAGATGTCCTTAGAGATCTCAGGTTGTAAAGATTTCAAAAACCATTCTAGATGGTACTCTGGAGGGATTTCAGCTTTAATGAGCCTTTTTCTCTGTCTCCATTCCTGAATATGATCAGAAATGTGGGTTGCCGTGTCCTGATGAAAATTGGCTAGAAGTTCAGTTCCGGCATCATAATGGACAGGAAACTGGAAACGATTTAAGAAAATATAAGCTAAGTCGATGAAATATCTAAAGCTGCCCCCTGGCAACTCTATATACCATTTGGTCGCATTAACAGTCAAGGTGCGTTGAAAAAGCCTCAACCTAACCGAGTCATCGATAAGGGATTTTGATGAGCACCACAAATGGAAAGTGGTTACATGGTCGCCTGGGTCTTCACCACTCTTCCCTTAGAATTTTGGAATGTCCGAAGGGAGTTTGGCTAGGACCGGAAACTAGGCCGGATTGTATTTGATTGGATCATTTGTTAATTTTGTGAGATATGGCAAGTTCAAAGTTTCCAGAAACGGAAGCCTAGGAGGACCTTGGGGCTTCCACCCAGACTGGGCGAAGCTCCCAAAGTTTTGAAAAGATTTGTTTGGATTTTGGAAGGCACTAAGCTGCCCAAGGTAACCAGCAGAACTAGCTGAACCAAAAGGCAAGCCTTGTGATCCAGCATAACTCGAAGTTTGACCAACTCCGGCCACAAAACCTCCATAACCGACGAAGCTTCCTCCTAAAGGATTATAAGGGGTTGATAACCCCTGATAAGGATTCCAAGCTAAAGCTAAAGGAGGAATACTTTGAAACAAACTACGTGTGGAGTACAACTTGTTCCCTTGTTGGCCGAAAAATAGAATCCCAGTTCCCACACCACTAACCATAGGGTTAGTCCAACCTTGAAAAGGATTGTTACCTTGTCCTAAAGAAGAGAAAGGCATAGATCCAATTGTTGGGTTGGAATGTGGTATATGACCACTTCCAAAAGGAAAACCCTGGAATGAAGCTGATCCACCCATCATGGAGGTGGAGGCACTGAAGAGAATTGATGGAGTACCATGTGAATGGGTGCCAAATGGGAAGAATCCAGATTTAAAAGCATTGGTTTGGACACTTCCACTTGTAGAAGGAATGGAGGTAGACCCAACTAAAGATGCGCTAGAAAAATACCCAAATAAAGAAGCAAAGGAGATGGAAATAGTTCCTCCCCCTTGTACAGATATTGCAGTTTGCACAGTCGTAGCACTTGTAGTAGAAGCCATCCTTCCAGTAGTGGTCATCGATGATAAGTGCGTAATGTGACCTGGACTTGATGGTCTATGCGTTGGAGACCCAACTTATTGTAATACTTTTGGATGACTAGAAGGTAGGGGAGAATTCGAAGCCACTAATGACTCTAAAAGTTCTTCTACCTCTATGTTATCTTCCGCCCGAAAGAGAACTCGAGAAAGTACTATAGTATTTCTCTCTTGTTTTATGGAAATACCAGGTCTATCTTGAACACTAATGCCCCGGAGAGGAGGATCAATCCATGATGCGTCAGCTTCCACAGGACGAAACCCACCAGTAGTATTACCTCTGTGCCTTCTAGGAGAAGGCTCTAAACTTGGTGGTGAAAGACCACGAAGTCTTCGAGACCGTCTAGGTGATTGGTCAGCCACTTTGAATTTTTTATTAAGATCTAACTAAAGACTCAAAATATTGAAATCTAGGCCAACTAGGAGCATAGAGAACACACTATAAAGTCCCTAAAGATACCAACAAGTAAAACAACTTCCAAGTATTTCCACTCTCGGTGATTAGGACCGGATACCAAAATACAAGAAAGTGAAGTAAGGGGCCTTCTGAAGATAGTCTGGGATAATGATGGCCCAGTCCTACCAGCGAAGGTAACAGAGGAAGTTACGCTGACCTCCTAACAACATCCTGTACTGGTGCAAGCCCCCAAGCTTTGCAAGGGTTCCCTCCAGTAGTACCGTTGAGAGTGATACAACGTCAACCTCAGGTGCCACGAGATTCCCCTCTGCAGCCACCTGTGTAGATCCCTAGGAGTAGCAACTAAGGTTACCAACTCGTATCAGAAGCCAGGCAGAACAGTCGTGAGGTAAGTTCGGACAAGTAGGAGAGGGGGTATCTCTCTTCCCTACCTTCATAGACCCTCGTGCTTAACTCCCAGATCCGCAGCTTTCCTAGTCTTCCTAACGCTAATGGATTTTCACTCACTATTCAAACTCCTATGTTTGACATTTTAAATGGCCTTGGAGAGTTTACTCTCCACTCAGCTAATCCAAGGCCCTAAAATATCCTAAAACTTGTTGGTGTGTCTAACTTGACAAATATAAAAAGTTATAGTATATTTTAATTAGCGCTTGATTTTAAATGGCCTATTATTTATGTCAAGGGATAAGCAGAAGTGAAACTAGTGGTGTTTTGATGCAAAAGAAATTAATAAAAACCAAACTACATGCAAATGCACTTGTTTTCATTTTTTGATGAAAGAAATTTCTACAGGGTTCAGAGGAACTTCAAATAAAGCTACAACTTTTTCTTTTCTTTTATTCAAACTTCACACTCACAAAAGCTAACAAGACTATAGGTGCCTAGAAAGATGCACAAATTAATCCTAATGCAACAAGTACATGCTGATGCAAAATTCAAGACTACTCTTAAACCAAGAAATGAAAGTTGCTTGTTTATCAATTTTTGATTTGCCACTTAAAATGTTTAGATGGAATATAAGTTTTTTGATGCTTATTTCGTCTAAGCACTAAAAGCAAGATGAAGATAAACAAAAATGCACTTTCACTCAACAAAAAGGAAAATTAAATCAAAACAAAGTTCAAGAAAGCAAAACAAAGTTTCAAGAAGTTTCCTACAAAAGAAAAACAAAAAATGACTTTTCAAAAGTGCTCTAACAAGACTGAAACTTTATGATTGAAGAATAGGCAATGAAACACTTTGCGAATTTGCAACACAAAACAAGTAAGAACTCAACAAAAAAGGTGCTTCGAAATGCTATGAACAATCAAAAAGAAGTGAGACGAGCTTGGTGATGAAAACCAAAAGATTGAAAAGACAACTTTCAAGAAAGTGCGAACCAACAACTTTCAAAAAGCAAGAAAAGCAGATGGTCATAAAGATATAGTTTGGATATGCAAACCACGAAGTCACCAAAACAAAACTCAACACAAAGATTGAAATCAATCTTTCTGCCCTGAAGACACAAAGCAGCCAACGTTCCTTACAAGAAACCTTGTGCGCTTAAGCAAAAACAATGATGTTTGCAAGAAAAACAAACAAGACCAACCTTTTCACAATCAGAGAGAATTTGAAATAACATGTTTGCTGTAAAACTAAAGACTATGACAGAATAATAATTGTTCCAGACTTAATCAGACCAACATACAAGCTTCCAGAAACAAAAATATTTTAAAAATCTTGAAAATTATAAGATATATGTGACTGTGTTTGTGCACAGGTGCATGTATACATGACAAGGCTTAAGGAAACATGCGTATACGCAGTTTCACTTAAGGAAATATGCGTATATACGCTTCTGTAAATAGAAAAAATAACATATATAAAAGCTTTCAAGGAAAACCAAAAAAACAGTCTGGAAAACTGATCAAAGTTTGCAATTCAGGAACATACTACACAGTACAAGGATGTAAACAGACAACTAAGCCCTGATTGGCTTGAATACACCCAAACTAGGAACAACAATACTATTGTCCCCAGTGGAGTCGCCAGTTCTATTGTGGGATAAATTCCCCTAGGGTCTTGGGTGAATACCCTAGCAGACAGGAGGTTATCTATATAGAGAAACACACATTCCATACAACCATAATGCTAATATAAGCAAACTCTATGATAGAGGGCGTACCTAAAGTCCTACGTTTGAGAAGAGCCTTCCAGGGTCCAAAGCCTTCTTGGAGTTCCTTTTGCTCATTTGACCTAAAAACTAATCAATTCAAGAAAGTACAACAGTATATGGACTAAACATCATAAAGAAACCATCTTCATATTATAATGAAATGTAGTTAGTTATGCAATTAAACAACGATTCACATATGAATCATAACATGAATATCATAAACATGAAGAAGATTTATAGCAGGAACAAAGACATGTGTTTCTTTTATTATAGACAAATAAAGTACAGAAAGGAATAATTTCACCTGATTTTTCCTTTCGTAGGCTCCAAGTGGAACCGTCTCCTGGATTCATCCAATCTCAAGTCTTTAATAAACTCCTTCCATGACTTACTCCATTATATCTCAAGTAGTATGAAGACATCAACACACACAAGGAAACAAGAGTTTCATGTAAAATGGGGGAAGTGCAGGAGGCACTAGGATCTTCAGACCTGGTCAGGGAAATCTCAGCATAATAATCTTTCTCTCTCTTATCTCCTCCCTTTGGCCTTCCCATTGAAGCCTTTTTATACTTCTCCCAAAGTAGTTTTTTAGTTGGGAATTCGTTGGGAACAGTTGGGCCACGGGCACTAACAGGTAATCAACAGGTGAAACCCGTGATCTCTGCCTGAAATTAAGGAGATTTATTTTTTTTAAGTGTTTTAAGACATATACGTAGGTTGGATATACAGAGACCTGCGTATACACATGTTTAGCTCAGGGCAATGTCACGTATAGGGATTAAAACACTGTTTTTTAAATTTTGAACAAGGTCTGGAAGGAGGGGTTGCCCTAGGCCATGAGTGCAGAATCACAAACCTCAAGAGTGAGATTTGGAGCTATAACTGTAGCCCCACATTATAGGATGTTTTTCTTGGTATTCCCCTTTCACTTGCTTGATAACTAGCTCGGAGTCGCCATACATTGAAATCCTTTTGGCATTCAACTTTCTAAGAATTTTCAAACCAACAATTAAAGCCTCATACTCAGCCTCATTATTTGAACAATTAATAGCTAGTTTATAAGAGCAGACCCTTACATTGCTTAGCACTCTGTTTGGGGCGAAAACAGGGCTGCATATCCAAATGCCAATTCAAGCACCTTCCATTCCTACTGCGCCATCAAAATCCATAATCCACAGGCCTGTTTCATCTACTTCCAAATGCTAAAACTATGTTTGTTTTGTTTCTCTTCTTTGTTGTCCATCAATATGTTGTTGTTTTCGGAAGGCTGATTGCTCAACAGTTTGCCTTTCTTACTTCAAAACTTCTCTGAAATTTTCAGAGATCTTGGGAATGTCTTCTACCTAAACTACTTAGCTATTTACATCATTAAAGCTATCTGAATACAAAACAAATGATTCTAACTCAGTGTGTACATAGTTGATCGGATGATTTACCGGTTTCTCCTTGCTAGTGATCATGTATTTCATCTTTTGTTCTCGGTATAGTTTCCTCATCTGACTGAACATGTGAATGGTAGCATAGGAGAAATCAAGCTACATTGTCCCTTTAATCTTTGCTCCCCAAGATCTAGAAAGAAGCATGCCAAATTTGGGAGGTATATCCACTACGACTACATCCATCAAAACATTTTTGGCTGGAATCTGATCCAAACTGACCACCAAATCCTTGATAAGACCAATGCACCTTACTCTCCCAGAATCGAAAGAGTAAAGGTCATGATACTTTCTCGTAATGTCCAGTCCCAATTTCTCCATGATGGGATTAGGCATGAGATTATGAGAGGCTCCGGAATCAAACATAGCATTCTGTAACACAAAATCATGCACCCTGAGATTGATGTAGAAAGGAGCTACATCACTATCTTGAGACTGACCTTCCAATGCTGGCCCAAAAATAAACCTAGGACTGTCATCCTCCATGTTCACCATATCAGATGATGGATATAAATTCAAAATTTTGGACACTTGACCTTTGTAGTTGTTGTTCTTCATCAACTCAGTCAAAGGAATAGATATATTTAACTTAGTGATTTCATCTTCTAAGTTAAAAACTAAAACTTTTTCTACCTATTTCACTAAAACATCCTTCTTTTTAGTTTTCTCCTTTGACCCACTTGGCTGATTGGATCGTTCACATGCTAATGGCATTTTGCTGGTGGTAGGATCAGCCATCTCTTTCCCCTTTTTCTGCACATTAGGAGGATCATTCTTTGACGCTGTTGCCTCCTTCCTTTTATGAATTGGATTCACAGGCACATCTCTACCTCGAAGTGAATATTGTCGCTACTGAGTTGAAAAAGCATTCATGTATCCTCTTTGGTATTCATCGGACTCTTCCTCTAGAACAGTTTCATTTGCCAAAATGAAATTTTCATCTCTTTGTTCAGCTGAATTCTCAGAATACTTCTCATCCTCAGTGATGAAAATTGGCATATCATTGGGCGTAAAGAAATGATTTTCTTCTCCAATCACATTCTCCTCTTCATCTGATTTCGGACCATGTACAAAGTTCTGTTGTAGAGGTGTCTGCACTTGCTGCTGTGCTGCTTGATCTTGGGCTCGTTGCTCTCTTTGTTTGATCCTATATTGTGGCTGCTATAGGCCACGGAAGTTAGGATTTCTGACTTGGGGTTTAGGCTTGTCAATTTTCATCCTCTCAAGCATCTGCTCCACCTTCCAAAGCACTTGATTTGAAGTGGAAGGCTCTTCCTTTATCGTGACTTTCTTCTCATCTCTTGCTCTAGCTCTCTTGGCAAGCAAATTCGCTTTGATGCTGATTGCAATCTTCTGTAGATCTTCCAATGTGGCCGGATCTCTCTCTCTTAATTGGTAGGCCATATCATTATCAAAACCATTCGGAAACTTAATCAAGGCCAACCCCATAGGTGGCTTTATATGATCGGGAATAGAATTGTAAATGGAGTTGAAACGAATACAATAATTCTGGATAGACTCACCAACATTCCGCTTGATGTGCTCATATTTAGAAAGGATCTTAAGAGGATTTTTCTTGGCTTCCCAGTGATCTAAGAACTGTCTTTGCAAATTGCCCAATGTAATGATACGTGCAGTTGGAAAAACTCTGAACCATTTCCTCACTTCACCACCAAATGTTTGTACAAACAATCTCATTGTAACATTTTCTACATCAATCTCATGAAGGTCGAAGAAATCAATTATTTTGTCCATATGTTGCTAAGATGTAACACTGTGAGGAGTGCCATCAAAAAAGGGATTTTGCTTTGATAATCTGCGGGCATATCATCCAAATTCTAAGGCAACACAAGGGGTGCAAAACGAGCAGCCATTGCTCTTGGTGGATTCGGTCTTGGGGATGTTGCGGCAGTGGTTGTAGCTGATGTACGGGGTGTATGAGGATGTGTGTGTGGTGGAAAAGCAATTTTGGAACCTTGAGGAGTAGAAGGAGTAGACGGAGCTGATACTACTGCAGACTTTTTATCTGAGACAATAGGCTTCATGGGGATGGTGGGAATGAAAGGTGGTTCAGTGGGAATCCTTGAGCTAGATGCAATTGTAGAAGATCCAAGGGTTGCAGATGCAGTTTCTAGGATCAATGATATTTGAAGCCACAATTGAAGTCTGGAGTTGTTTCAAGATATAATCATCAATTGACTTATTGGCCCTTTAAGTTTCAAGAGTTGCAACAAATTCCGAATTCAGGACAGTAGAACCAACAACACTTTTAGATTTGGTTTCAAACAATGACAAATCAAACTGTTCATCAAAATCAAGCTCTTCAAGATACTCAAAAATCCCTCGAGATGAACGAGATTTGAACACGGGAATATTGGAACTCTCTTGATGAAGGATTCTTGGAATAAGATTGGGATTCTCGTATACAGGAGGAGGATTTGGATCTGGATTGGCTTTGGTATATCTTCTAGAAGCCAATGTGATATTATTTCCAAGAGATCAAATGGAAATTAACAACTTGTTTAGCCTATCAAATCCTAAGCTTATCATACAAAAGCTTAGAATTATCAGATGTACTGGGGTGATTTGTGGGTTAGATTTTCTATTAATAAGACTAGACTAGAGATTGACTGAAGTAGCATTTATCTACTTGCACTAATGCAAAGCAAAAGCATTTCGAAGGGTACCTGCCTAATCTTCAGACTCCGTCTGTAGTTTAGAAATGAAGAATACTAACAAACAAACAATTTCTTCCCTAATATGGTTCCCACTATGTTAGAGCCTAGATTTACCTCAAGCTAAAAAGGTAAGATCCACGGCCAACATCAAACCACGCTCTGCCTGGTAGCTAGCCCTACTAGGTTAGGAGAGGGCTCTCTCCAGGTCAATCTTAGTGAATTATGATCACTAAGGGCTTGATATCAACTGATATAGCTACTGATCTTAGGCTAGGTATAGGTACAAAGGAGTTTTATTGAATAAATTGACGATTTTGTGGGCTTTAAAGGAAAGGCAAATCTTGGGTGCAGGGAATGAGATTCAGTCTTGTAGGGATCTCAATGGGGCAAGGTAGGCAACTGTATTTGGAACTCTAAATCAAGTGAGATGGATGGATTAGACAAAGGAGGAGTTGAAGAGGGAAATAGAAGCGATGGATCCTCTCCAAACAGTTGAAAACATTAAAAACTAAAGCAAACTTCAAGTAGAGCACTGCAATTTCAATGTATTCTACTTACACTCTTGTTTGATTTAGCTAAGAAGAAATAAGAGAGAAGTGATTTACATAACACATGAATAAATTCACAAAGACATAGGAAAGCACTGTACCAAAACAAATGCCACGGGGATCCCAAAGAGTACTGCAAACCCTGGTCTCAATTCCTTAGCCAAAATACTGATATGAGTGTACAATGAAGCTCCTTACTTTCTCAAGAGTCCAACCCGGATAATGACTGAAAAAACACATATTATAGACAAAGCATAGCTCATCCTTGCCTCTAGGGGTCAAGCTCACATGTTTAGGAAATGATCCAACTGATTCTAAACTAGGAACTAGAAATCAGGCAATGAAACAGCATGCCTCTAGAAACAAGGGAACTGATTCATTTAGTTTCAAACAACCTTTTAACTGATGAATCTACCTAACCAAGTGAAAATTTGACATATTTACATCATGATCCATCAATTTACATGAAATTAAATCACGGTTTTACATTAAGAAAGTGAAAAAGTCAAACTAGCCAAAACTGGGCGAAAAACAGAGCAATAGTTGGTCAAACTGGCAAACTTTCCTCTATTCAGTGCGCCTGATTCTCTATGTGCCGCGCCTGTTTGGACCCACTTTTGGAAGCCTTCCCAGTGTCCAAATTAGCTCCAAGTATTCTTGTTGGAAAGTTCTGCCTATCTACTTTCTAACCCAAGTGGAATTTTTTTCAATTTGGCCTTCATTTTCCTTGTCAAAAGTCAAATCTCCCAAGATTGCTTCCTGTGTGTCAAAATAGGGGCAATAAGGTCATTTTTTGAGTGTTTTTGACCTTTTTGAGGGCTCAAAACCTGCTCAAATTTCTTGGCCATAGGTAGGAAAGCATAATTTTTCATTCCAAATCCAAAAATGCCGAGTTCTTGTGATTTAGAGGCTCCTAGCAAAAGCGAGAGCCACATGGCACGATGCATAGGGCAGAAATTCCTGTTTTTGTGCCAACAAATTTCAAAAATGCAAAAATATTCCATTTTTTTTTGAAATTTGGGTTGAATCTTCTATGTCAAGAGCTATGTTGGGCCAAGGAAGCCTCAGCCAATATCTGAAGTCAATCATGCTCCTTTCGCCTCTTTGATGCCTTCTTCAATTTTGCCTTTAAACTCCTTATTTTGGCCTTGCAAACATTGTTCCTCACCATGTAATGAAAGGCCATGTGTCTCAACAAGTCATTCTACTTGTTAGCCTTCTCCAACAATCTCTATAAGTCGATATTGACTCTCTCGAGCCAAGACTCCCGATCGACATTGACCTCTTTCTCTAGTGAAGTGAACTCCACCCTCCTCCTTTGAGCAGCTTGGTGATTCTCCCGAATGTTTTACAATTCCATGATCACCTGTTGATCTTCAAGATGCTTATTCCTCTGGTCCAAGTACTTTATAATCCACTTAGCCCTCTCCAAGTTGAGGGACAAGGCCTTTATGTCTGTCTGCTGCTCTTGGATGATTTCTTTAAGATTTGTGCTTTAGGGGCCCATATCTGTATCATCATCCTCAATGAGAATAAAGTCCCGCTCACCTGAAGGCCCCTCATCCTATAATGGCCTCTTACCTTTATCTAGAACCTCTGGTGTTGATGATGGAAGCGAGACCCCTTCCATCCCGGATGGAGATAATACTCGCTTGGCTACTGTGAACAACTGCCTAGTGCCCTTCTGATAAGTGATAAATACAAGCATACTAGGAGTCTGTGTTTCATGACCTTCATGCTCATAAGAAAGTCGACCTGTCTCATGCAAAGCCTTTGAAGGTCCCTGAGGAGCTTTGAAAAAATCACAAGAGATGAAATCCTTCCAAGTGATGCCCTGTAAGCCACGCTGATGGATGACGACAATTTTTATGAGAGGAAAATGGTAAATACGGTTGAACTGCTACTGAGGAGTTTTGTGCTACACTAGAGTGATCATATTTTCAATATCTCAACACATGAAGTAAGGGATGTTCATCATCTATACCTGGGTAAAATGCATCAGTAGCCTGATATGATAAGCATATAAATGGGAGAACCGACCCTCACAGCTGAAATACTTCATGATCAGTTTCATTAACGGAGCATATTCAGCTTTGAGGTACCGAAAGGGAAACACTCTCTTGAGTTGTCTCAAAAAGTTAGGCTTGATGTACAGTTCATAACATTGTCGATCAATTTGCCGCCTCTTGTTCCATTGTTCTCCAACGTTGGGAATACCGGTTGCTACTGAAATGGATTCTCGTGTTAATGTGAAAGTGACACCAACTAGAGTAGCTTGACCATCATGTAAATGCAACACAAATAAGCGGGCCAACTCATGGTGAAACTGAATGCTAGCAACCTTCTCACAAAATTCATAGCAAGACTGGTGCTGAAAACAAGAGATGGCAAGAGGGCAAGCTTGTAATTCAGCAAGAGTGGTTGGTTCTTCTCTAATATGTTTGCCACCTCTATGAGACCTCCTGGGTGCATGTACCTCTGTAGGTGAGCCGATGTGGGTCTCCTCTTCATAATCATATGAAGGATTAGATGCCATCTCTGCTAGTGGATAAAATGTCTTGGAGCTCCTTTGATGAGAAATAGGTGAGCTGTGATGTGTTTTGACTTTTGCCACCAAGGGAAAAGTGATACAAGGGACTATAGGGGAAGGGAAAAATGAAGGATTTTAGGGACTGCTGGGATAGGTTCTAGTTAGGGAAATAAGGAATTAGGGAATGATTTAGGAGTTTTTATATAGGACTAGGGTTTTGGAGTTTGTGTTTGGGATTTTAGGAAATGGGAATTGGGGTATGGGATTAGTGAATTTAGGGCTGTGTGAATTTAGGGAATAGGGAAATCAAGGGAAAAAATGGAATAAGGAAGTGGTGAGGTGAGGGAATAACTTGGTAGCAAAACAATCAATACAAAAACCTAGCACTATTTGCTTTTGAGATAGAGGTAGGGTTTGGTCTTCTTATCAAACCACCATAAGGCAACCACCATCAAACAAGCACCAAAGTTGGATGAAAAACCATGACAAAAGCTCAACCTATTTGTAAAAGAGAAGACCCACGCATTTTGAGTGATTTGGAGCAAGCTTTGTTAGTTTTTGGGCTTGTCAGCTGTATGTGCTGCGCAGCAAATCCAATGCGCCATGCCTGGTAAGTGCGTCGTGCCTATGCAAAATTGAACTAGAGGTTGAAGCCTAGTGCACCGTGCCAGTTATGTGTGCCACGCCACCTGCCTAGTGCGCCGCGGCCAGTGACTTGGAGCGATTTTCACCAAATTTTCTCACTTGCTCACCACAACAACTTTGCCTTCCTTCCACTTTGTCTTGGAGTGCAAATAAACTTTTCAAATTGAAGGAATGACTTATACATGGAGCCTTTAAAATTTTGATTCAAAAAACCCACTTTCATAATGTTTTGAAAATGACTTTATTTTTAAACTCTGTTTTGGACTTTTTCACTTCATTTGAGCTTTGTGATGAACAAAATGACCTGTGCTTTTTTTGTTTTGTAGGGGGGTTGGAGCTACTAGGGCTAGCGAAAGTGACCAAGGTTGCAGGGGAAGTAATTTACATATGGGGAAATCAAATTACATAAGTTTGTATCATAAAAGAAAAAATACTCTATTTTTCCTCAAAACAGGGTTTTGAGGAAAGACACATTTCTAAGCATTTGATGATGAAATTTATTGATGCTAGAACCTCCTCATGTGCCTACTGGGTGTTATTGGACACTTTGAAACACTTCTCGATGAAACCCTAATGAAACCCTAGACCTAAATGAAAATGAAACCCTAAAACAAAAACCTTTGCAATCTTAAAGACCCAAAGATGACTGTATATGTTTTCTGATGAATAAACATGACCAGTAGGTAAATGACATGAGGGTAAAATTAGGGGAAATCACTACCGTTAGATGATCCATGCACCTAATGGAATGCAACTGACTGAGTGGGATATCTAATATGCAATGAAACAAGAAGATTTGATCTTTGACGGAGGGATGAAGATACCGACACTAACACATTCCTCAAAATATTTTTTAGAAATGAGTGATGTTGTAGATGAGGTTGATCTTGGTACATAATATTCACTTTGTGGTAAGGGCTCAGAGCACTTTTAACCTGTTGAAAGTGTTGGACACACCAACATTTTGGGGACCTCCCTGGTATGAACTCCCAATAAAACCTCACATTGTTTGGTGTAGGAGTCCCATCCAGTATAATGGCCTAATTTCCAAATACCTTAAGGTTTTCCTCAACTCTAGCTGTTAGAACAAGAGAGTAATGCAATGGTATATTTGAAAAACAAGGTGAGCGTTCCTAGTGAGTGTGCAGCGTAACTATTCCTAGGTTATCTTACAATAAAAGGGGGGAGAAAAAGTGAGCCTCTAAGTGAGAGGTAATAGTACCACTCAGGAAGAGACACACGCAAACCAAAAGTGCATGTCCAGCACCCAACGGAATAGTCCACAATGGATGTGATAGTCATTACAACCATTGAGTGGGGAAAGATCCCTCTACCATCTAGCAGAGTAGTCCACAACGGATGTGATGGCCATTAGAACCAATGATTAAGGAAAAGTCTATCTAGTATCCTGTAGAATAGTCCAGAAGGATGAGACAATAGTAATAACCATTACAACACATTCCCAAAAATATAAGCACTAAAACAATCACAATAGTTCAACTATCTTTTTACATGTGAAAACAACATGAAATACAAATGCTCACATAATAGTCTCACAAACATCCATAAGTCAAGCATGGAAACACGTTGGCCTGAAAGGCTTCTATAACTAATAAAATTTTCCAAGACACATATTTACATTGCACATCACTAGCCCCCGTAGTGGGACATTCTAGCCACTCCTTTCTCCTTAAAGAACTTATTGAAATCTCTATTCTTTTCGAAAGGAGCCAAGGTGAAAAGTCTTCTTCTCATAAAATGAGGAGGTTTATATAACCAAGGCGTGATGCTTGACCCTTGTAACTCTTTGACTACCCTCATGACTTTTCAAATTCCTATGAATTTTAAACTAACGTGACTCTTGATATTCATGTATGTCCATTCCACTTCCACTTTACATTATATTTGATTTATAATATACATGGCCCATAGTAGTGATGTGGCTTTTGACAACTCATGACATGACTTGACATGAAACTATTGACATGGAATAGCTTGTGGTAGACCCTATTCAGTGGGAGATCTACGAGATTGATTCAGGAGGTGAAAGAAGATGGTGAGTAGAAGAAAGATAGAGATCGAGAAATTTAATGGCCAGAGTTTTGAGTTGTGGAAACTCAAGATGGAGGATTTGTTGGTGGATAAATATCATTGGATTGTGGTATATTCGGGTACTAAACCAACAGGAGTGTCCAATGAAGAATGGAAAATTTTGGATCGAAAGGCAAAGAGCATAATACGATTGTGTGTCTCAGATTTAGTATTGTTGAATGTATCATGGGAAGCTACGATGAAGGCTTTGTGGGACATGTTAGGGACTTTGTACCAATCTAATTCTCTAGTGAATAAACTGTTCCTTCGAAAAAAGCTATATAACCTGAGGATGAAATATGGAGACTCGGTGATAGAGCATCTGGACGCATTTAATACTATGGTAAGTCAGTTAGCATATGTTGATATTAAAATTTCATATGAAGATAAGTGCATCAGTTTGTTGTTTTCTCTACCAGATTCATGGGATATTTTGGTTATTGTAATAGGTAGCAATGCAACTGCCTTGTAGTTTCATAAAATAGTCTCATCCTTGTTGATGTAGAAGATGAGACGGAAAAATATGGAGAGCCAGAATGGTGATGCCTTGTCTATACAAGGATGGTCCGAGAACAGAAACAAAAATACCTCATCAAATGGGAGATCTAAATCTAGAGGGAGATCTAAATCTCTAGGAAAACCTGTAAAGGTGGTGTGCTGGAAATGCGGAAAGGAAGAGCACTACAAAAGGGACTGTAAATCTAAAGCTCCTTATAAAGGAAAGGGATCTGATGATGCGCCTTCTGCAAAGGCAAAAACCACCTCAAATGAAGGTGGGGATGTGTACCTGGCTTCTTCAAGTACACATGTAGATCATGAGGCATGGCCATTGACTTAGGTGCATCCTTTCACTTCACTCCCCATAGAGAGTGGTTCTGTGAGTATGAGAAATACGATGGTGGTGATTTCTTCTTAGGGGATGATAGGAAGGCTAGAATCATTGGTTTGCGAAAAGTAAAGTTGAAGTTACAAGGTGGAAGGGTTAGAACAATTTCGGGTGTTCTACATATTCCTGCATTGGCCAAAAATCTAATTTCTGTAAGCAAGTTTGATGATGCATGTGCAAAAATAATGTTTGAGAAGGATACCGACAAGATGGTTCAGGGAGCATTGGTATTGATGTGGGGAGTTAAGATTGGAACTCTGTACAAGTTTCAAGGTAGCACGGTTGTTGATGGGTGTAACAGTTCTGTGGTTCCTTAAAGTGGAGTAGAAAATCTAGTGGTCTTTGGAGAGAAGATCATGGTGTGGCATCAAAGGCTTGGACATATTAGAGAGAAGGACCTTTGAATACTTCATGGTAAAGGTATGGTAGAAGGTATGAGTAATAGCTCTCTGGATTTTGATTTCTATGAAAATTGTATATATGGGAATCAGAATCGGGTGAGTTTCCCCTCTGGTGGTAAGAGGGTGAAACAAATATTAGAGCTTGTGCACAATGATGTGTTTGGACCTGTGAAGGTTCCATCACTGGGTAAGTCTATGTAATATGTATCATTTTTAGATGACTTCTCAAGGAATACATGGATATATTTCCTTAAGAAGAAATCTAAAGTCTCTGACAAGTTTAAAGAATTTAAGGCTCTAGTGGAAAACCAGACAGAGAAGAAGATAAAGGTGTTGACGACAGATAATGGTGGCGAGTTTTGGAGTTAAGGAATTTGAATAATTCTATAATAAGTGTGGTATATCACGACATAATACTACTCCATATACATCTTAGCAAAATGGAGTTGCAGAAAGAATGAAAAAGACGTTGATGGAAAGGACAAGAAGCATGCTCAGTGGTGCTGAGTTAGGATAGGAATTCTGGGCAGAGGCGGTGGAGACTACATGTTACCTGGTTAACAGGACACCTCCATCATAATTCGAGGATAAGACTCCATAAGAGGTATGGACTGGTAAGAAATGCTCTCTTTCACATCTGAGGGTATTTGGATGTGATGCATATGTCCATGTTCCAAAGGAGAAACAAACCAAGTTGGATAGTAAATCTAAAAAGTGTGTCTTTATTGGGTATAAGGATGGTTTAAAGGGTTATAAGCTTTGGAACCCAGTAACAAGGAAGGTTGTGTACAACCAAGATCTAGTGTTCAGAGAGGTAAAAGATGTTATTAAACATGAAGTCCAACCAAAGGAACCTCAGAAGATAGAGTTTGATCCAAAGGAGGAAGAATCAGACTCTACACCAGAGGAGGAATTAGAAGATGAAGAGCCACAAACTCCGGGTGTGAGAAGATCAGTTTGAGAAATAAGGTAGCCAGAAATGTATAGTATATCTACTTTCTATTCAAATTTTTCTTTATCTATTACTGATGATGATCCCATAAATATGAAGGAAGCAGTAGATTTAGAGGATACAAAACTCTGGAAAGAGGCCATGGTTGATGTAATGGAATCTTTGCACCAAAATGAAGCTTGGGATCTGGTGGAGTTGCCAGCTGGAAGGAAACCCATTGGCAGCAAATGGGTGTTCAAGAAGAAGACAAATGTAGAAGGAAATGTGGAGAAATAAAAAGCTTGGTTGGTAGCAAAAGGTTATTCCCAGGTGTTGGGAATTGATTTTGGTGATTTTTTTTCTCCTGTTGCCAAGGTAACTTCTATTAGATTACTGTTATTTGTTGTTGTTGCTTTTTATTTTGAGGTAGAACAGATGGATGTGAAGACAACATTTCTTCATGGGGATCTGGAAGAGGAGATCTACATGAAGCAACATGAAGGTTTTGCGGTGAAGGGTAAGAAAGAATTGGTATGCAAGTTAAAGAAGTCTCTGTATGGGTTAAAAAAGTGACCAAGGATGTGGTATTGGAAATTTGATACATTTATATGGGGACTTGGCTTCACCAGAAGCAAAGAAGATCACCGTGTGTATTTTAAATTAATTGGTAACTGTGTTATTTATCTAGTCTTGTATGTGGATGATATGTTGCTGGTTGGAAATGACAAAGAAATTATCTAGGATTTGAAGACCCAGTTGTCCTCCAAATTTGACATGAAATATCTTGGTGCTACAAATTAAAAGAGCACAGGAAATTAAAAGAGATCTTGAAAAGAGGAAGCTCTGGTTAAACGAGAGGAAGTATTTCGAGACAATATTGCAGAGATTTAATATGTAGGATAGTAAACCAGTGAAGGTTCCTATTCCTGTAGGTGTAAAGTTATCTGTTGAATAGTGTCCTAAGATACAAGAAGATGAAGAGGACATATCCCGTGTTACATATGCAAGTGCAGTCGGTAGCATGATGTATGTAATGGTCTGTACTAGACTAGACATTGTACATGCAGTGGGAGTATTCAGCAGGTTTATGTCAAAACTAGGAAAGGAGCATTGACAACAATGAAGTGGGTTTTTAGGTATTTGTGTGGCACTAGTGATTATGGTTTGTGCTACCAAGGAAGACCAGGATTGGATAGAGCGTTGGATATTCGTGGCTTTGTTGAAGCAAACTAGGCTGGAGATTTGGCTTAGAAAAGATCTACAAGAGGGTATGTGTTTAACCTATTTGGAGGTGCAGTCAGTTGGATGAGTAAGAAACAATTTGTAGTGGCACTATCAACTACAGAGGCAGAATACATGGTAGCCACTAATACAAGTAAGGATGCAGTTTGGTTGCAGAGATTGTGTTCAAGTATGGAGTTAGTACAGGGAGCTATAATGATAGACTGTGACAGCTAAAGTGCAATTTTTTTGGCAAAGAACCTCGCATATCATTGAAAGACAAATCACATTGATGTTTAGTATCACTTTATGAGGGATATGATAGAAGACAAAAAGGTGTTGCTGGTAAAAGTGGACATTTTGAAGAATACTGCAAATGTGTTGACAAAATCTATGAGCTCTAAGAATTTCTCTTGGTGTAGAGAAACAATGGTCGTTGCATGGCTAGACAAATGACTAAGCTCTCTTGTGTCCCCTTGTGGAAAGGAAACAACAAGTGGGAAAATGTTGGGTTGTGTTATATTCTTTCCACGACTAGCCCACATAGTCAACCGGGGGGTTAGAGGGGGGGGCGAAGCCCCCCCCCCCTCTTTGTTAGGTTAATTG
Organism: Pinus taeda; assembly: GCA_000404065.3. NCBI lineage: Eukaryota > Viridiplantae > Streptophyta > Pinopsida > Pinales > Pinaceae > Pinus > Pinus taeda. The sequence goes on along the minus strand of APFE030822715.1, from coordinate 121,045 downwards.
CATAGCAATGGGGTCACAGGGGATTTGAGGGGTGTAGGTAACCCCACTCTATGGGGTCTAGGGCAACGCCCTAGAAAATTTTGGTTTTGGAACCTTCGTTAGGTTGGGCGGACCCACCTATGGTTTTGTGCATGCTTTTTGCACATGGTTTTGGATACGATGGTTTTCGGTCCATGGTTTTGGACGTGATGGTTTTCGGTCCATGGTATTGGATGCTTTAGCATGTATAAATATGTATTGTAACATTGAAAAGAACATAATGAAAAATCAAGCTGGTAGTACCGATTTTGGGATCTAGGGGAAAATCTTTGTGTATATGTGTTTATGTCCTATGCTCTCGCATTGTTTATTTTATGTGTTTTAGAATTCATATGCAGGTTATTTCTGTACGGGGTTAAAACCTACAGCAGGGGGAGTTGTTGCATAATTATGGGGATGAAGGGAGACTACTTAGCTCTGAAATTGTGTCATGAAACTTCCCTGGGGGACAACAACTGCGCACTACTTAGCTCCAAGTAGCAAGGTTGGATCATCGAGGGATGAGACTATGTAGTGCATAGTTCAATCGGGCTCCAACAAAACTGAGCTTCTCAGTCGGGATGATTTTCAGAGAAATGGATAAGTGCGAGAGGAAGGTGGACTTGTGTAAAACTTGAACTTGTGATCACTATTGGCTTGAGGTGGCCTATTCAACATTAATTAACCAAACAAATCTATACACTACTGGCCCTTTCAGTATCAAACCACCGAGCATGGACTGAAGTCTCACCCAAAGTAGTATGGGGGGATGCTGGAACCAAGTTTCCACACCCTGAGATGGTTGTGATGTCATTTGATTCCTTCTATCCCTGCCTTCCCACAGGTCACTTCGCTCTAGGGTTTGCAAGACTAGCCTTCTATTCCGTCCTTCTGTACCACCATGAAAGGGAACAATCGACCTTCGCGTAGGCCTAACTGTTGCTCGGGTAATTTCATGTTGCTATGGTAGCGTGCCATGCAGATTCCCTAATTATTTTAAGTAATTTGCTTATCTCATAAAACACTTAAAGTTAACACAGCATAAGTAGATATTCGTAATTTTGCTCAATTATTCAATGTAATTGTATTCATTCATGCATCATATAAGAATAGTAAAGGAAATTCATACATAAAATATCCAATCACATCAAGAGAACAAAAACACAAAGATTGTAGAATATCTCCTTTATTAATATCTTCCAAGTGTTACAACTTTTATCCACCGTGCACACACAGCTACAGGGGTCCGTGTACTCAGCTGTGGACTTCTACCCTAAACCTCTTCACACTCAGCTACAGGGCCTCTACCTATGTTATGACCCAAGACTAAGACTTCTTCTTTAGAGCTATCACTCTATTACATGATCTACCATTCCCCCTATCTATTTCATGTCTCTAACTACTTAGAGCTTAGATCTTTTTATACAATCCCACAGTCTATGGACCATGGGTAGGTCTCTTATAGCCAACTTCACTTTACAAAACTAAGGGTGGACTACCCTTTTTGACACCTAATACCTTCATGATCCACAACCACCAAATGCGGGGTCTTTACAATTATATTACAAAAACTGACTTAAGCATGGGCTTTTAGCCCCAAAGCTACCCTTGGGGGACCCCACTCCCAACAGGCCCCCAACACATACATCGTGACTCGCCCTTGAGTCACTTGGTAGGCACGGAGAGCTTTGCATGAATCCCATCCAGCTCAACCTGGATAACCACAACTTCAGTTGTGCACTGAGCTACTGCCTACTTTACATCTTCAACTGTCATCTTAGTTACTGCTCCTAGGCTATCAGCCTAAAGCTTTTGTTGCATCTCTTGCAGAGTCACAAGCTCACCTTCAATGTTTCTTATTACTGCGTACGCTTCCTCCATCCAGGGGTTTAGTCATGCCTTCTGTACTGATTCCTTGTGCAATGGTGCATCCACCTATTCCTTGATCTACTTCATTTCCTACATCTTGTCTACCGTATGTTTTAGCGTGATGGTTTGCACTATGCCCTTAACTTCGTCATAGATCTATTAGAGTCTGTGTGCTTCCTTCTTTAGCCTCTAGATGTTTGGGTCCTTTTGAAAGCTGGTCAAGAACTCAAACTATTGCTCAAACAACTGTGTGCAGTTTGCTACTACACTCTCTACCACTGCGACTGCATCTGTGATAGCAGCCATCTATTGTTCCTTTACCTCTAGCAGTGGTGAAGACTAGACCCTCAACTAGAGTTTTGTAATATGTAGGTTCAACTCCATCTGAACCTACGTCATCTTTGTTCAAGTGTTGCACACCCTATGGCCAATTTGCAGATGTAGACCTCAACTAGTTCCTGCTCCAGAATGGCCAACTCTAGGACCATTCTGCATGCCTGCTCCACGACCTGCATGATATTCTTTCTTTGGTTGGTCACTTTCGCCTGAGTGGTGATGGAAGCATTTCTTTATAGGGCCATATGTTCATCGTTTATCCTCTGTTCACTAATCACCTGGAGGGCACAGTGCTCACGGGCCCTCAGCTTTGCAATTACTCCATCCCGCAAGAGGTGGAGTGCTTCACCGCAGAAGCACTGCCAAGTTGAGTCCATCTCCCTTCAAGGTGCTAATAGTGGGTCTGTCAGCCTCATTTTCCATTATTAATGCTCCATCTAGCATCATTATCACATTGGAAGCCTTCGTGCACAACATATATTCAGCCTCCGATGTGTCGATAGCCAAGCTGGTAGACACCGTACCAGCTTATGATGCTCAGGTTTGCAACTCTTGTAACCCAGTCTAGATAGCCCCTAGGAGGATTTGTTGCTACTTTTCAAATTGTTGTAGGGCCTCCATGGTGACATCTCGAACTGTGCCACTGATGTCATATAAGTCGCTTTTCGTCACTGTGATAAGGTCCAACGAGGTCTTGGTCACTTTGGATTTCTTTTAGGACCCTCTCTTTTCCAGCTCTCTCGAGCGCTTGATGTAGGCGGACGTCTCCTGAGGGCCCGAGTCGTGTTGCTCTGTGTCCTCCTCTTCGGTCTCAGGTGAAGGCGACCACGCACCTTTGTCAGAGCCCTACTCTATGCCACCTGTTTGTTTTCTTGCCTCCTTTCCTATCTATTCCGCCTAGGCCTTCTCAGTGGCCTCCTTTTTCCTCTTTTCGACTAGATATGCCATCTTCAACTTGGCCTCCTCCTTCCTCTTCTATGCTGCAGACTTGCTTCCACCCAAGGCCAAGTCCATGGCAGTGCGCCACTCTGCCAACCATTTATCAAGCACCATATTAATGGAGTCATTTGTGGCCAGGTATGGCAAGTCGTACCACTTATGTGCAGGGCCTTTCCATGCCATGATAGATATGTGATGGAAGTAATATTTTAAGCTCGACATAGATCTATAGGTTAGCATATACCGTGGGAAAAAATCACAGCTTGCGATTGATGACCATCCTGATATTCATCTACATCAAGATCTAGAGGATCTTGCTATCCCAAACTTGCTCTACATCCTTGGTCACCCACAGCGAATTGTACTTCACTACTTCAAGAAGGCCTGGCGTGACTGAAGGGAACTCACTCTCCTCTGGTAACTCCCACGCTACCAGCACAATCGACAACAAGATCCATGCATAGTGGAAGGTCTTTCTTTGTTGTTACGCTTCGCAGTAGTTCACCAGGAACTCTCTGAGAAGGTAGTATGACTAGTTAAGTTGGACTCCTTCCATGCATTGTTATGTAAACGTGACGACAAGCACTAGCACCTCATTAGTGCAACACTTCCGCATCACCTTCCCTACAAGGATTTGCATTGCTACCTTCACACTGGGGTCACAAATGCTGGAGATAGTGTACCCACGTAGCTTCTTTACCAACTTGAATTTATCCTTCATTGGTTCTCCAAGTGCGTGCTCGCCACCATTGCTACCAAAGATCATAGCTGGATTTTCGCATGTATATGGCAGGTGCGTTATTTGGTGGGTTAACATATCTGTGATAAGTATTGGCTCCTCCAGCCACAACATCCATAATGCACCAAGCACAGTAGCTGCTTGACAACCAAATTTTTCACTAGGGTGTAGTTATAGTGCAACACCCAGAGCAAGTTCAGCAATCCTATCTTCTCTAGCCCCTTAAGCCACCTCTGCCATGCATCAGCTGCTAGGGTATCAGGTGCGGGAACTTGTTGTGGTCCGCCAAGTCCTAGTCTTCAAGCTTCAGTATCAGCACTCAGGCCAAGCACCAACCGTTGAATGTAATTTCATCAGGTAGCAGAGGAGTTTGCAGGGGTGTCTTACTCTCATCAATTTCCTTGGGGACATTGGACTTAGGCTTGCATGGAGGGACATACTCTGGTAATCATGTAATAGGGTTCACCCCCTTGACTTCAACCTCCCCTACTTCCACTCCCACATCCTCATCATCCATTGACATTTTTTTGATATCCTCCTCCTTTGCTTCAAGGTTTATAGCCTTACTTTTCTCCTGGGCAGTGGGCTTTGGTGGGTTTCTTCTTGGCGATGCATGCACCGGTATGGTAGGCTGCTTTCCCTTCTTGTCCTTTTTTGTCTCCTTGGTTGGGGTTGGCTTCGGTCTTGATGTTCTTAGTGATTTAGGGACCTCTGCCAATACTTCGGCCACTTCTGGAGAAACTACTTTTGGCTCTCTCTCCATTTCTTGTGCTAGTTCCTTTACTACTTGCTATGTATTGATAACTTCTGGCGGCATTGACATGATCTTCCGCAAGAATTCCTGTGTGTCTACCAGCAAAGTTGCAAATACCCTAGAAACTATCAAAAGCTCATATTGCTCATGATCCATAGGTGCTTGAGAGCTAAATAGCTAAATACTCAAAATTCCAAGTGCTTTTCGTTGGATATCCACTTGTAATTTATAGGGAATTTCGAATTCAAATCCGACCGTTCCCCCCAAAATTGGTTCTTTAATGTTAGATTGGAGGTAGAATTTCAAGGATCTAAGCCATAAATTTTGTCTTAAATGCTAGTCGCTCACTCCATTTGGCCTCACTTCTACCATCATTTCATGAACAATGACTTTAATGGTCACTTTCTGGCTGATCTGCGTGATTTCTCCCTGGGTAGCGCAAATTCCTCCGTGCTGCCACAGACCCAGTGACACATCCTTTCTTCACACCATCTTCTAATCACATAGATCCCCTACCAGTGCAGTGTAGTTTATACTACCGTGCCTCCTTTTAGCTACTTGGAGTGCTAAGACTGTGCTACCTTCATTTAGTCATGTGGTCGGACCGCCGGTCTATGGCTTCAAGTGACTACCATTCACCTTTCCTGGGAAGGGTTCACCATTCAATTTGACCAGCTATACCATTCCTCCATTGGCAATTTCCTTAATGATGTTGGGCCCTAACCAGTGCATCCTGAATTTCCCTGGAAATTTATCAAACTTACTATTATATAGCAAAACTAGGTCATTTACCTTAAATGTGCACATCTTGATGTGTCGATCATGCCATGCCTTTTCACGTTGCTTTTGGACTTGTGGTTGAAATCCAGCCAAAAATATTTCTTCCTCCAGTTCATCCAGTTGTGCGAGCCTCTCCTCTAGGGCTCCGCAATCCATCATACCTGTGAGCACTTCTATGCGTAGACTAGGCATGATGTATTCCATAGGAATTACTGCTTCAACACCATAGACAAGCCAAAAAGGGGTTTATCTAGTCAACTTCTTGCATGTATTTCGATAAGCCCATAGTACTGTAGGTACATGTAGGTCCCAATCACTTTGCTGAGCATTACAAACCTTGTTCAACGCATTTTCGAGTAGTTTTTTTAATGATTCCACCATCCCATTAGCCTGCGGGTGATAAGGTGTACTCTTCTAGTGGTATACCTGAAATTCCTCTGTCAACGCACTGATTATCTCATTCAAGAAGTACGTACCACGATCACTCATCAAGATCTTTGGATAGTGAAATTGTGTCATTACGTTCTGAAAGAGGAACTTTGCATCGATCACGCCTGTTCAATCCTTCACAAGCTGTGCCTCTGTCCAATGGTTCAAATACTCTGTCGCGGTGATAATATACCTTGCTCCCGTCTTTCCTTGTGGTTAAATAGGTCCGACAAAATCTATCACCCACTTCTCAAAAGGTTGCAATGTCATTTGTAGATTCAAAGGCATCTCATCCCTTCGCGATGCCCTGCTAGTCCTTTGAATCCTGCGCATGCCTTACAGTATTATTTTGAGTCCTGATGAAGCTTTTACCACCACAACCCAATGCATAGAATCTTCTGCGCAATTTCTCTCCCTGCATAAAGGCCTCCCGCGGTGCCCCCATGAGCATCCACGAGGATACAACTTCTTTTGAACTTAGGTACATACCATTGAAATATCTCATCAGCCCCCATCTTGTATAGATACCTAGCAATGATAGAGAAATCTACCGTACGCACCACTAATTCCTTCTTTTGTTGGATAGTGTATCCTTTTGGAGAAGTCCTTGTTGTTAGGAAGTGTATTATATCCTCAAAATGACCATCCGTGACACACACTACAAATAGCTACGCGTCAGGCAATCCTTCTTCCAAGTTAGTGGGTTCCTGCCCTGTTTCAATGTGCGACAGATGGTCTCATCCCACATTCAAGCATCCAGGCTTCACAACCACTTCAAAATCATACTCTTGGAACAATAACAGCCATCTGCAAATTCTGCCCCCCAACATAGGCTTATTGACTAGGTAATTTAGTGCGGAGTGATCTGTATACATCTTAAAATGGCCTCCCAGCAAGTAGTGCCTATACTTTTGGAGTGCATAGATGATAGCTAGCCCTTCGCACTCAGTGGTGGAATAATTCTTCTCTACATTGGATAATATTAGACTTACAAACACGATAGGATGGTCCAAGCCTTCTTCGCTAGCCTGTGTTAGTACTGCTCCCAACGCTATACATGACGTGTCGATATTCACATGAAACTCTTTCTTCCAATCTAGGAAGACTAGAATCGGCGTGGTGACCATCTTTTCTTTCAATATATCTAATATCTTATTACAGTCATCGTTCCAACAGAATGTGACATCCTTCTTTAGTAGTTTCTCCATAGGCACGGTGATCTGAGCATAGCCTTTGATAAAATTTCTGTAAGATCCCATATGTCCTAGGGTAGTGCACAACTGCTTCACGATCTTCACGGGGTCTACCACCAGTCCCTGCTCGCAAACCACATGTCCCAAAAGGAACACAAAATAGAAACTTCTTGAGATTAAGCATGATCTGGTGTCTCCGACAAGTTTCTAGGATCAAATTCAAGCTCGCTACATGACATTTAACCAGCCTAAATATAGTCTAGTCATCAAAATATACCTCCAGGAACTTATGAATAAATTCCTTGAATGCAGTAGCAACTATGCACGAGAATATCGCATGCACATTCCTCAATCCAAACGACATTACGGTGTACTGAAAACAACCCCACTCAGTCGCGAAGGTTGTCTTGCTCCTATCCTTGGGTGTGATTTTCATTTGGTGGTACCTAGAGAACCCATCAGTGAAGGAATATGCTTCCTAGCCACCTACATTGTCCAACACTTCATCAGTGAAAGGAGTTGGGAAAGGATCATGTACACAAGCATCATTTAGCTTACCAAGATCCACGCATATCCTTATTTCATCCTTTTTCTTCTTTTCCTGTACTTCCATTGGACTTACCGAGTCAGATTCTTCCACAAGCTCAATGATGTCTGCCGCAAGCATATTGTCCAACTTTAATCCGACCTTTTCCTTATATTTTGGATTAAGATGGTAAGGTCTTTTCTTAACTAGCTTCGTGTTGGGTTTCAATGTAATCTTCATCATACCTAGGTCCCCAATTATCCCTTTCAGGTCCGTAAACTTGCTAGGGAATAAATCCTAGTATTCACGGATAAATTCAATGAATTTATCCACTGTTGCGTTGTCCTAGTAATATCCAATCTTCAAGAATTTGGGTTTTTCCGCAATACCAATGTTTACTTGTTTCATTTTCAACGGCACGGTTATATCAAGGTTCTCAATCTATCGTCCTTGAACCACACGATGACCCTCTGTTTTTGGAATGTTAATCTTCAATGGATCCTTGTCCTCTTCTTCAGCAGTTACATTATAATATTCTAGCGCATAACTCAACTGAGTAGCCCATTCAGGCTAAATCAGGTCTAAAGGATCCTACTGTATCCTAAAGATTGTTGATTTCACCTCTTGTAGTGCTTCATAAATACTTCTAAACCCGTCCTCAAAACTAAATGTCATCATGAATCCTTCATGCAGGGTATCCCATTTGCCTATCCCATGGTGGAGCTCTGTTTCTACATACCAATTCATTGGGACTACATCAAGGGTATGATAGGACAAGTGCACCCACTCAGGTTGGGACTTTTCTCCATAAGACTGGGTCCATTTGGCCAAATGCGCGTGCGGATCATCCTATCCATCATACTTGTCTATCAGTCACATCTTAGGCTTCCCAAGCCATGTTCTCATCATCCTCCTACGTTTGTTCCAATCATCAAAGCTCCCTTTATGTGCACCCCACCATCTTGTGGGCGTAGCACATAGTGCCCAATCCAACACCTGGAAGCGTTGATTTTCTAGTACCTCCCTTTCAAATGCATTCAAGAAGATATCTACATCATTTAGACCATCATAAGTAGGCAGATTTCTTACCTCTGATGACACATAGTGCAACGATTGGGTCATCATGTTGCAATTCAGTGTAGTTACTTCATGTAACCGATTTTTCCAGCATTCTATCTCTTCATCAAAGTCCGAAGTATAGGAACTCTCACGATCCCTTGTAATCCATCTATCCATGGTGGGATTCCCCCAATCTTGGTCTCCCACTATTATCTTATAGATATAGTCTAGGTCGTCATCACTCTCATAATCATGAACTAGTTCAGTATAGTGCTAGCCTTCAGTAGGATCGAGGGGTACTATTATGCGCAATGATTTCTTCTCGGAGATCATATTTCGCTTCTTCAGATTGATTACCCCATCCATATTAGTAGCCCAATCAATTCCCAGGAGTGTAGGATAGGGATTGCTATCATCCACTATCTTTATTACTTCAAAATCAGTCGGCATGCTCGCTCACCCAATATCCACGGTCAACCCTACAGTCACCCCATGGGGATGATTTTCTACTGATTCGCCATCCTTAGTTGAATCAGAGACCATTGCAGCAAAGGTCTCCCCATTTGTTCCCAAGCTTACTTTGGTAGGACATTCGTGTCTGACCTCAGGTCCTAAATAACATGATCCATTTCATACTCTCCTATCTGCACGGTCAATTTCATCTCCCGTCCCATCCTTATTTTATGCTTGCCAATATTTCATACTACACGTGGCTCACCTAGCACAGTTCCAGCGCATCTATTGACAAGATTTTGTAACCCTTTCACATCCTTACTATCGCACAGTAACTTCATACAGGTCTCCAAGGAAGTTGTGAGCATAGAGGGGTCCATCTCCTACTCAGGCTTATCCTTGCTTCCTGAAGTCGAGGCCTCAGTGAATCTCTTCTTAGCTTCAATGGATGTTTCATGTGCATGCTCCAAATCAAACTCAACCTCCTTTGCTGGAGCTTTGAAAACCCATGTATTGTCTTCTAGTTATTTCCCCTTGTCATCTCCTATTGTGATTCCACTTCTAAGCACTATATTTACGTTTGGATCTTCCTTGTGCAGCTCAGACCTCATCATTTTCAAGTTTTGAGTTGGCGGAGGCAGTAGCGCCCCTTTGTCACATATCCTAGCTATCAGTGTAGGGAAGTCTTCTATTTCATGAGAAAACAGCGTGCAATACTTGCTGATGGATGTGTTGGATTAGTGCAACTGTGGGCATAGTGTCTTGGTCCTCCACAATTGTAACAAATAAACCGTCCTTGACCTCTCCCAAGTCCTCCTCCACCTCGGCATCGTCTACGCCCCTAAAATCATGTCTGCACCATCCTTGCACTCTGGTCAAGGGGTCGTGTTTCAGCCTAAACCCTATAGGTGGGAGTTCTATCCATCATCAATTCATAGCTCCTGGAAATATGCTCATCATGTCTTAGCGACCTACAAAAGTTGCATAATAGTTGTTTTGGTGCTTGTACAAACTTTTATAGCGAGTGATAGTTATCCGTGGAATTTTTTCCATCTATCTAATAGATAGCGCACCATAATGCAGACCCCACACTAGTTCCTTCTTGAGATTTTGGCCTTAAAGGCATCGGTCTTCCTCTTGCATTGTAGTTTGCGAAGACTGGGAAATGTTCTTTTTCATTATCCTGACTCTTGCATTTAAAGTACCATATCTCCTCATGCACCTCTGGTCAAACTGACATGTCTTGCTTCAGACCTTTCATCTCAAGGAACATATTCTTTAGTTTCACATGGATCCGCTAAACTCCTAGATTTGGATCTTGCATCAGGATCTCATGTAGCCTCACGGAAATCTCCAAGGCCTCTGCTTGAGTTGTTATCTTCTGCTGTAACATCGCAGTCCTTAAGTGTGGTAGTAACAAAGCTACAAACCACTCACAATATTGTCCATCTATCAAATTCATGTTGGATTCGCAGATTGTACACTTCAACCTCTTATCTAGTTCCCAAGGTGTCTCACCTAGTTTCATCACGATTTACTTGAATCCCACAATCGACTATGCCTCAGATTTAGGCCTACTAAATTCTCTATTCAGTGTTGCCTGAATATCTACCACTCCAGCATTTGGGTTATCATTAGAGTACTTAATATACCAGGTTAGCCTGCGATCTTGCAGAGCACTAACCAGCATCGCCTTCTTTATATGATCATCTGTAACACCTTGAGCTTCCCATATGGCCCTTACATCGAACCAATATTGGTCTAGGTCCTCATTTCCCAAGACTTTGAACAAAGGTAGCTTCACTATATTTTCCATACTAAATTGCGGTGGAGGTGGAGGTGGTATTAGTGAAGTTGGAGGTGAGGGTAGTGAAGTTGGAAGTGGTGTGGGTGGTGGTGGTATTCGTGGGAATCCTTTTCTTATTAACTGAATAGCACTTCATGAAGAAACCTTCGCTATCCCTTCTTCATCACATCGCAGAGGTGAAATCAAGGGACTATACTCCGGACCCTTTTTTCCTCCGTTCCTATAAGTTTTTCTGGTTCGTGTTGTCCTAAACAGTAAGGTAGCTACATAACCCATTTTTTGCAAAATAGAATTTTAATCCAGGTATTCAAATATTTTACATACTTACCTCAGGGTCCTTTGAAAAGGCGTCGCTCCGCCTATTGTAGCTGACTGCAATGTCGACCGCAAATTCAGTCACAAATCCTCTTATGATGCAATCAAGCTAATGATCGACATTAGGGGTGATCTTATCCTCCTATGCTTCCAACCTTTGCACTACCTTTGGGGTCCACACAATAGGACTGTCAAGTTTCCACCTCCCTTGGCTATCTGCTAGCTTCGCGATCCACTCGTATAGCTCGATAGGGAAAGAACATAAAAAGATTTCGTGGATCTCTATATATAGGTATCTGTCCAACCACTGTTCCTTTATTAGTCACGGGTTCCTATTCTCTTGCGCTGCAAATTCGTGTATCTTCTTATCCAACGATTCTCTAATCTCCTTCTTAGTTTGATTCCAGTGATACGAAATCACACATCTCTTATGCAGATTCCAGTCCTTGCAACGAAACCATTTGTTGGCTTGAGGGGGCCTGACCCAGGTTCAACATTAATTAGCCAAACAAATCCATACACTACTCACCCTTTCAGCATCATCCCATGGAGCGCAGACTAAAGTCTCACCCAAAACAGTATGGGGGGATGCTGGAACCAAGTTTCTGCACATTGAGATGATTGTGATGTCGTTTGATTCATTCTATCCCTCCCTTCACACAGGCCACTTCGCTCTAGGACTTGGAAGACTAGCCCTCTATTCCATCCTTTCGTACCACTGCAAAAGGGTATGATCGACCTTCACATAGCCCTAACTGGTTTCTCAGGTACTTTCATGCTACTATGGTAGCATGTCGTGTATATTCCCCAATTAGTCTAAGTGATTTGCTTATCTCATCAAATACTTAAAGTTAAAATTGTGTAAGCAGATATTCATAATTACATTCAATTATTCAATGTAATTGCATTCACTCACACATCACATAAACATAATAAAGGAAATTCATATATAAAATATACAAACACATCGACAAAACAAAGGTACAAAAATTGCAAAATATCTCCTTTTATTAATATCTTCCAAGTGTTACAACTTCTATTCTCCCTGCGCACACGATTGCAGGCGTCTGCACACTCAGCTGTGTACTTCTACCCTAGGCCTCTGTGTACTCAGTTGCAGAGCCTCTACCTATGCTACAACCCAAGACTAAGACTTCTTCTTCAGAGCTATCACTCTATTACATGATTTTTCATTCTCTCTATCTATTCCATATCTCTAACTACTTAGAGCTTACCTCTTTTTATACAATCCCATGGTCCGTGGACCATGGGTACTCTCTTACAACCGACTTTACTTTACAAAACTAAGGGAGGACTACCCTTTTTGACACCTAATACCTTTGTGCTTCGTGACCACAAAATGTGGAGTCTTTATAGTTATATTACAAAAATTGACTTAAACATGGGCTTTTAGCCCCAAAACTACCCTTAGGGTATCCCGCTCCCAACAATCACACACTTAGCATACATCGAAAATGCAAAAACATAGACCACTAGAACAATAAGACACAATATTACGCTCTTTGTGATTGTCCTATAATAAGAAACCACAAGTGCAACACTTCAGATAGACTTTAGGACAACCATGATGATGCTTGTGCGACAATGCCTAAAAATTTGTGTATGAGTGTGAAATGTGTCTACATAGTTATGAGAACTCGAATACATAAATACCAACCTCCAAAGTCACTAGAAAAGGTCCATAAGAATGGAAAAATAGTCAAACATGCCAAAAGATGACAGTGAATCAAGCAAGCAAAAGGGGTGAAAAGACTCTACGAAAACTCACGAAATGAGCTCAAGTGTTTAGAACAATCAAGGGAAACACCAAGGAAGGCTCTGAAATCTAAGTGCAAGCCAAATTTTTTGAGGGTGTTGCAGTAGCTACAACACTTGGTGACACACTAGTTGAACTCCATCCTCTCTGCCTCAGTAAGTTTTTTGGTGAAGGGCCTTGGTCCTTTAGCAAGTATTTCTTCATCATGTAGATTAGTTTAGCTTACCCACTTAACTCATGGGCAAACACGGTCCCCTTTGTACTTTCTCAGTTGAACACAACATAATATTCATCTAGATCATAGTGTTTCAAATTGGGAAGGGTAGTTTAGCTTGCAAGCTTAAGATTTTCAAAGTATATTTTTTCATCTCTGGTGTTGCTCCATTACTAGCATGCCTCAACAATACCTCTAAAAAGTCACATAGGAACAAAACTATTACCCCATTTTCGGTGAGCCCGGATAGTACCTTGGTGGATTTTCCTGCATCACCTCTCTATGTGTTGGCTTCTTGAGGCCTGACCTAGGTTTAGAGGTGATTTAGGCAAACAAAATCTGGTAGTACTAGCCCTTTCGGAAATAGTCTATAGAGCACGGACCAAGGTATCACCCGAAGTAGTATGGGAGGGTGCTAGAACCAGGTTTCTGCACCCTGGAGATGTCTGATGGTTTCTAGTGGTCCGCGGTTTGATCCTGTGCACACGTCACTACGCGCTTTTACCCGTACCTCACAACTTGAGATGCTGCCTTCACGGAGCCCTACTCGGGGCCTAAATAGTGTTATTACCCAAGTTATTTGTAGCCCGATATTAGTTGATTAACTTATCTTATTTGTACGCTTTCAGTTATACTTAAAAATATTCACAATTCATATAAGTGCGCGCAGTAAATAAACAGTATACTTGTAAATGAGATCAAACAAGTCATAACTCAAGAACAGATACACGAAATTTAGATGAAACTTCTCTTTATTATTCTCTTCCTTCATTTATAGACTCTATTCCACCCTGCGCACTTAGTTGGAGGGGTCTGTGCGCTTAGCTACGGACTCTACTAGGCCTCTATACACTAAGCTGCAGAGCCTCTTCCTACTACTACGGCCCAAGACCCACTTAGACTCTTCTTCTATGCTTCACTAGCTTATTTTATCCATTAGATCCTATGATGATGATCTTTACAACTTAGATCCTCACTCTATTTATACAATCCCATGGTCCGCGGACCATGTGTAGGCCGACATTACATTCAAACTTAGGGTGGACAGCCCTATAACTCTAACATACATTCCGCACCCGCAATTCATGGAGCTTTACAATAATATCACTCAAAAATTGGTCTTTGAGCCCCAAAACATGTTGTGGGGAGATTCCATTCCCAACACAAACATCATGACTCGCCCTCGAGTCATTCCATCGGCGTGGAGTCCCTCCAACTGGTCCTGAACGGTCCTGATGTCCGCAACACACTGAGCTACTTCTTGTTGAACCTGCTACATCCGTTCTTCTGAGACCTCTGTATCTAGCGTGCTGCCCTACATATGTGCATGCATCCCCTAACTGTGCGCGAGCTTCCCTTCAATGTTTTCTGTGATTGTGGAGGCCTCGTTAATCGATGGCTAAACGTGCTCTTTGAGAACTACTTCCTTATGGCGCGCGACGTCCACCTACTCCTCTAATACTTTGGCTTGCTACATTTGTGCAAGCTGCTGAGTGAGGACTATTGTTTGTGCAGTTCCTCTAATGTTGTCATACTACTGCTGGAGTTTGCGTGCCTTTGTCTCCAACCACTGGATGTTGGGGTCCTCCTGCAAAGTTGTGAGGACCTCAAGTGCCTATTCCAACATGTTGGTATAGTCACGCACTGCACCTCCAATTTCTTCCACCCTGCTGCAATAGTGTTGGCGCGCTATTCTCTGATTTTAGGGGGAGTGGAAGCCTGTGCCTTCAACCGTAGATCATTGATCTGAAGATTCAGTTCTAGCTGAACCTTTGTCATCTCTTCTCTAGCATCATGGAATCCATTTTTCAAACTATGGATCCACACTTCTACTGGTAGATCTGCTATGATGGCTAGATCTAGGATTCGTCAGCAAGCATCATCTACCGTGTGTACCAAATGTTGATTGTCCAACACCAACATTTCACACTGCAAGTTGAGTTGTTCTATGTTTATTTTCTACTCGCTAAGAACTTGGATCGTGTGGCTCTCCATGGCCTGCAGCTCTGCCATTATCCCATCCTATAACTTATATAGCATTTCCTGGGAAAAGGCAGCCAGGTTAAGGCCAAGGTCTTTCATCATGCTAAGCAACATGCTATCCATCGCATTGGACAACACTAGCACTCCCTCTAGCAACACTATTGTGTTTTCCATCCTTACGCACAACATTTGTTCTGCTACTAAAGTTCCCGCTGCAACGTGTGTGGATAAGGTACCTTCCTAAGGGGGCTGCACTTGTAACTCCTACAGTTGTGCCTTGAGGCTTCCCAACACAGTATGATGCTCCTGCATGAATTCCTAAAGCACTTCACTTGTGACATTGTGAAATATCTCGCTGATGTCATGGAGATCATATTCAGTTAAGGTGATTGGGTCAATGGCCAACTTCAAGGCCTTGACCTTCTTCCTTGGCCCAATCTCTCTATGATGCATGGCCACTTTAACTGTGTGGACACGGTCCCTCGGTCTATGCTCCCTTCTGCCCTTTCTATTTCCTCTACCTCATGCACTAAGGACATTGCTTGGCCCTCGTCTGCCTATGTTTTTGCTGCCTCTACTGCCTTTTTTGCTGCTACTGCTTCTATGGCCTTCTTCTACTTCGCAGATTTTTGTGTTGCATCGTGCCCTACCCTTACCTCAGCTACTGCTTTTTCATTCCACCTTTTTTATGCTAATTGAGTGACGCGTAGCTTAGCATTGTCCTTTTTCTTCTAGGCTGCCACCTTCTCCAGTTCTTCCAGGTGTGAAGTGTGTCATTCGAGAGGCCATGTCTCCAAGATAGTAAAAATCGCGTCGTCGGTGGCTACAAATGGTAGCTTCATCCACTTCTTCGTTGGATCCTTTCACACCTTGATATAGATGTTGTGCATATCATCTTTGAAGTGTGTAAAACTCTATAGACTATTGTGCACCATAGGTGATAGGTGTCGCCTCCTATTAAACCACATCCAGATGCTCACCTCCATGAGCACCCAGAAAATTTTTTGTGTCGCAAATCTGTTTCACGTCCTTGGTGGCCCAGAGTAAAGCATACTTCGCGGCCTTTGGTAACTCTCTATCAATGTTGGGGAAGTGACTGTCCTTCGGTAGTTCTCCCAGTACCAGAAATATGGATAAGAGCAACCATGCTTAGTGGAAGGTCTTAACCTACTCCTAGGCTTTGCGACAGTTTGTCAAAAATTCCTCGTAGAGGAATTTGGCCCAATTGAACTAGACCCCCTTCACACACTGCTTGGCCAGCATGACCACCGGTGCTAGCATCTGATCAGTGTGATATTTTCTCATAATTTTACTGGCCAGGAGTTAATTTGCTACACGCACCCCCTTATCCTTGATGCTAGAGATGGCGTAGCCCCTCTTCTTTTTCTCCAGCTTATACTTTGCCTTCATGGCTTCTGCAAGAGCCAAATCACTACCTTTTCTGGTTATAGTCATAGGGTATTTTCCCTTATAGGGGAGCTGAGACATATGATGAATGAGGTCTGCCGTGATGGGAATAGGCTCCTCCAGCCATAGATACCCGTCATGCACCAGGCAGAGCAGTTGCCTAATAAATAAAATGGTGATGGGAGTTCGGTGGAAATGTGGTATCCATAACAAGCATAGTAACCTGGCCTTTTCCACACTACGTAGCCATTTTTGCGGCTCTAACATTATCACCACCCCCTCGGTGTTCTACTTCATTAAGTTCTCAATATCAGGGTGCGGGAACTTCTCGCTGTCAGTGAGGTCCCAGTCTTCAGATTTCATGGTTGGGACGTAGCCTAGGTACGCGCCCTCAAAAACAATGCCATCGAGGAGGAGCAGGGTCTAGAGTGAGCTTTTCTTTTCATCTAGGTCCTTCGGCGCATTGGTTTTCCCTTTGCATGGAGGGACATACGCTGGCAATTTTTTTGCAGAGCACACCAGTTGGATATCCTCCTCCATGTCTTCTTCTTCTTTTGTTGTGGCAATTAGGGCCTGCAAGTCTTCTTCTTCCTTGTCTGTTTCTATTGTGATTGCTTTCCCCCTCTCTTCCATTAATAGTTTTCTATGCCGCAGATTCCTCGGGGACATGCATACTAGATGCTTTACCTGTTTATCCTTCTTGGGCTGCAATGTTCACGGTAATTTGGGGATTTTCGTCACCACCTTGGTGCCTTCTGGGAAATTTCCCACCATTTGGGTCTCTGCGGCCTCGCTAACGGTTACCACTTCAATTCTCAACTGATCCTTAGTGGCCATCATCATCTCTAGATTGTATTCCATCTCTTGCAAACTTCGGGGCTCAATTATTGCTTAGCTCTCACCATTCTATGCTCTTCTCAAACACTCAATTCGCAAATGACCAAGTGTTGTTCGTTGGCCAGCCCTTTGAGTTTTATAGTGCCTTTAGAATTTGAATTTGACCATTCCCCCAATTTTGGGCCATTCATGCTTTCTTGGTGACAGATTTTCCCAAATCTTGCCCATAACTCGCGTCTTAAATGTCTATTGCCCGCTCCATTTGGCCTCAAATCAGACATCTGATCATGAATAATGACACCAATGGTCACTTCCCAGCCAAACCATGCAGTAGCGTAGCCCTCAATGTGTGGTCATGAAACCTGTGACATTCTAATTATGTGGGAATCTCCAATATCACGTAGCTCCTAGGCAGAAGATTTTATAGTCTCATGCTCCCTTTCAACTACCTGGAGAACTAAGATTGTTCTTGCTACGACTAGTCAGGTGGTCGCACCACCCGTGCGGGGCTCCATCCCATCCTCTAGCATGGTTCACAAAGAATCTTCATCTCCCATTGTGGTGATCATCATCGTGTAATCTTCTATTTACAATGCACTACCTTGGTTACTACGTTTGGTGATATGCGGTCCCAGCCATGGCAGCAGATTAAGCAGTTCTCGGCCATAGTCCTCCAATTCGTCAGTATGATCGTACGCACCTTTCCTTTCCATCCTTGGTTTATCGATGAGAAATGCTTCCTTTATTTCATTTTCCAGCCTCTTGACCTTTGCATCCATTAAAATGCTTTTCTCCCTTAGCCATACCCAGTCTTTTTCAAGTTCACAAAGTCTAAAGTTTCCTTGACGAATTTCTTCCTGAAGTCTCATATGTTCTGCTTCATGTAGCTATGTGATTTCTTCATTCTGTTCCATGTGGATCATTGTATCTACGGGTGTTTTTACATGTAGACTCGTCTTCGCATGCTCCAGAGGGATTTTAGCCCCTGTTTCATACTTCGGCTTCGAAACTTTTCTCACAGTCAAGGTTTTGCACATGGTCTTATAGGCCAATGGGTCGCTAATACGTAGGTCCCAGCCAGTGCGTTTCACATGGTGGACCCTGTTCAAAACTTTTCACACCTTTTCAAAGGCTTCCCTACATATGGTTTTGGGTGTGCTAGGTTGTATCATACTTCGCCATTCATGCACTTGTCTTACCTGCTTCTGCGTGTTGTTCCTATTTTCGATTGTGATAGTAGTGTACGTTCATGCGGGCTGTGTACCATACACTTGTACCCATATGAAAAGGTGGGCATGCAAGCTGTTTCAACCATCATAATAGGCTTACATCCCCATCTGGGGCTCCCCAAATCATAAGCACATCAACTTTTTGCATTCATACCAGTCCCAAAAACTGTACTGGTGCATAGCCGACCACTTTGTGGGCGTAGCATGCAGTGCCCATTTCAGAGTGTCAAAACACTACTATTCTGGCACTTCGCTCTCAAATTTGTTCAGGAATTCATCCATTGCTATCAACCTGTCGTACATTGGCAGTTCCCTTACCTATGTTGTCACGAAGCGTAGTGATCTTATCATCATGTTGCAATCGAGCATGGTTACCTTATGTAATTGATTCTACCATCATTCTATTTCTTCATCTGAATCGTGCTCCCACAAAATTCTACCATCTGCTGTTGGATTCACCTAACACTTCTCTCTAGTGGTTATCTTATAGATACAATAAAGATCATCATCACTATCATCGTCACACACCGGTTCTGTGTAGCACGATCCTTCTGCAGGGTCTAAAGGTACCACTACGTGTAGTGATTTTTTTCTAAAAAATCATTTTGTGCCTCTTCAAAATTATGACTCCATTCATATCAGTGGCCCAATCTATCCCAGTAGTGTGGGATAGGGATTTCTGTCATTAACAATCTCTATCACTTCGAAATCTACAAGTGTGCTTGCACCTTCGATGTCTATTGTTATCGCCTACAATATTCCCATCGATAGGATCTTCTGTTGGTTTGCCATTAGCAATTGAATGGGAAAACGTGGGCCTTCCCATGCATTCCCACGTTTTCTTTGGCAGTACATTCGCGTTCGATCCGAGATCCATAATTACTTGATCCATTTCATACTCTCCTATTTGGGCATTCAATCTCATTTCCATTCCTATTCGCAATGCATGCCTTCTAAGTTTCTAGACTACACGTGGTTCTCCTGACCTAGCACACCTAGTGATAAGTTCCTGCAGTCCTTTTATAGCCTAAATATCGCACAACAGTTTCATGCATGTCTCGAGAAAGGTAGTGAGCACTGAATGATCCATCCCTGGTTCTAGTTGATCCTTATTGCCTGAAGTGGAGGCCTCTGTGAAGCTCTTCTTAGCTTCCATGAATGTCTCCTTTGTGTGGCCAAAATCAAATTCAGGTTCCTTTGTAAGAGCCTTGTGAACCCATGCACTTTCTTCTGGCTTCTTACCTTTATCATCTCCTGTTGTGCTACCACTTTGAAGCATGATGTTTACAATTGGGTCCTCTTCGCACGGCTCAGACCTCATCTTTTGTAGGTTATGAGTTGGGGGAGGTTGGAGTGCAACCTTATTATCAATGTAGGGCAGTCCTCCGTCTCATGATCAAATTGGGTACAATATAAACATGTTGCTTTCGTCATATTTGTACAATCGTGGGCATAATTCCCTAGCCCTTCACAATTGTAACAAATCAGTTGTTCACGACCTCTTCTTGGTCCCATTCCACCTCGACCTCATCTGCGCCCCTGAAACCCTGTGTGTGCCATCCCTGCATTTGGATCAAGGGCTCGCATTTTTCTCTACACTCTATAGGCAGGAGTCTGATCCATCATTAGCTCATAACGTTTGCAGGTGCACTCATCATGGCCTACTGACCTGCAAAAATTATAGAACAATTGTTGGGATGTCTGCGTATACTTCTGTAATAGGTGACAGTTATCTATAGTGTGTTTTCCTCCTATCTGACAAATCGCACACCATAATGCAGGTGCGACGCTCAGTCCTGCTTGTGTTTCTGTTCTTAATGGCATCAACCCTCCTCCCACCAAGTAGTTTGTGAAGACTGGATAGTGGTCTTTGTCATGCCCCTGGCCTTTGCATTTTATCCACCATACCTCCTTGCATGCCTCCGAACGAGTTGTCCTGTCCTGTTTCAAAATCTGCATTTCCATACACAAAATTTGCAATTGCACATGGATTTGTTGGACTCCCAGACTAGGATCTTGTTTTGGGGTCTTGTGCAGTCTCATTGCAATCCCCAAAGCTTCGGCTTGGGTGGATATCTTTTGTTGTGATAGCATCATCCTTAAATGTAGTGTTAGTGATGCTACAAACCATGTGCAATGTTTTCGATCCGTCAAGGTCATGTTGGCTTTGCAAATCATACTCTTCAGTCTCTGGTCCAGATCCCATGGGGTCTCACCTGGAAGCATTGCAATTTCCTTAAACCCGATAATTGATTGTGTCTATGATTTTGGCCTACTAAATTCCTTGTTCAGTGTGGCCTGGATATCTGCAATCCCCTCATTCGAATGGTCATTGTTACACAATAATTTGTCACCGTTTGTCACCGTCCCTGTTACCCCTCTCCTGCATCTTGGAGGACCCACTCCGGGACTTGTGAGAAGTGACAAGACTTGAAACCACTTGCCTTATTCACCTCTAAACATGAGCTTCATATGCCCTTAAGACACCTCCTGCTCATTGCCCTTAAAAACAACCCTTTTTGGATTAGCGCTGGTGCCCTATGTTATGCCCGAGCCAATGGGGAAAATCCTATTGAAAGGGCACGCCATTAGTGCTCTGTCCTAGAGTCGCAATCGCGCCAACCATTTTGGGCAAAGTTTGGAACTAATCAAACCTACGAAGGTTCTGTCCAACTCATTCACCAAACTGATTCCAAGTTGAGTAAGGATGGTTTGGCTTCGAATCTCCTTGGATGGAAAGTAGTTTGCCACCATTCCATGGAAGTTTCCAAGTGATGAAGCCAAATCCATCATTGTGGGGGATTGACCTTATCTCTTCCTTTTCATCTATAAAAGCTTGTCTTCATGCCTTGAGAAAGCTAGTTCTAGTTCTAATAGCTTTGACTCTGGTGGCAATACTGGTGCTGAAAGGAAGATATCAAAAGGTTGGAGTTGCAAGAAGCCTTCTTTGTATCCATAAGGCTTTCCCTAAGTAAGGAGACTTTGTCACTAAAGAGAGAGAGAGAGCTTATCCCTCACCCCTTCAATTTTTTGCAAGACTTGTGTAGCTGAGCACCCAGCCAAAGGAGGACTTGACGTTAGGACGCTGGTTGTGTTCTCCATTGTTGAATTATTAATAATAGATGACTATCATTATGGTTCCATTCTCGTTGTACTTGTAATGGTTGATGTTGAATTATATCCTTCCTGACTGATGGATAATTGCATATATTAGATTTCATGCTTGTGTTTGTGTTGTTCTCTTTGTGTGCAGGTGTCCATTCACGTGGATAGTGGAGGATCGTGACCGACCAAGGCAAAGGAACGCGAGCGACATCTCTTCTACAAACTAAAGCGTTGGATCTCAAGTAGGTCTTCATCACCTACTCTTTATTTGCAATTAGGAACTTGCGTGATAGCATTGTTTGATTTTTCCTAGACCCGTTCTGGGCTAGTAGGGATCACCTCTATCTGTAGAGGGGATTTACCTCTCCAACAATTTGGCAACTCCGCTGGGGAGTTTAGCTTGTTTAATTTGTAAACTTAGATGGAGTCTGAAACATGGCCAGATAGCCTTCGAAACACTATTTCTTTGCAGTAGTGAAGTAGATCAAAGCCGCTTCAGTCAATCTCTAGTTTGGTTTACGAACTGAACAATTTGGAGTTTGTCTTGCCTCTTTGGTTTTCTTTCGTTTGCTTGCTTAGATAAGCTTTTGGAATTGAATTTCTTGCTGCCCCTGTGCTTCCTGACTTGCTTTGAGATAGTGACCCAAGCCCTGGACTGTGTATTTTTCTTTTGAAATTGGCAAACTTTGTTAGCGTGGTTTTTGCCTTCATAGTCGCGCTAGTGGCCCTTGTTGCTAACTGACAACCCGCGCCAATCCCTATTTAGTGCGAGTTACAGCCTGACAGTCGCGCCAGGCCTTTTAGTTTTTTGGTCCACTTGTTTGCTTGCTGTCTGAGCTTGGATTTGCATTTTTCCACCTCTTTTTCAGTTGCTGGAGTGTGTTCAAGCCTGTTTGGCTGGTTTTCAACCTTTTTCCTCCGGGTGTTTGCCTCTTTCCATCGATTTCACACCTCAACGCTAGGGCATCTAGTGGCCATGTGTGTCAAGCCTCCCGTGGGAGCTTTGGGTTCTTTGATCGTCCAGTTGACCTTGTGATTGCTTTTCGCACTTTTTTCAGTGATTGTTGAAGTGTTTTTGATTGATTTCCGAGTGACTTTCTCTCGCTTGCTTGGATTTCATTCTATCCTTGTTTGAGCTTAGATCACATAGCTCGTACAAAGCCTTGTTTTCCTTTCAATTTGGAGAACTGTTTTAGTGTCTTGGGATTTCATTGTGTCTTCATTGAGTGAATTTGCTTCTTTGCTCAGTGTTGTTATCTTTCAAAATTCATTCTAGTGCATTGTGCTTGTAGAAAGGAAAATCAAATAATCTCTTTTGCATTTAATAGTGAATGGAATAGAACTTTTCGTTATTTTCATTATTGAAAAGAAAAAGTTTTGTTTATTTTCCATTAGCTGCATTAGGGTGTTTGATTGATTGTGTTCGTTTTGTTTGATCGAAATTCTTAACCCTCTCGTAGTTAGTATTCATCGAATGAAATGATGTTCTTTGGCACATAGCTTGCATCTAGGAAATTGTGGAAGATCACATACGGTAGGGCCTTAAACTGAAACTTAACTAAAAGACCAACCATAAAATAAACCGAATTAACTTAAAAATGCATTGGAACATAACGCAAATATTCTAGAGGTCTAGGCTAGAGACGTGCTCCGGCGTCGTTAAACCTAGTCACCTTTGTTGTCACATTAAGGTTGGGTGATTCCTCCCGGTGTGGTTTGATTATGGTCTAGTACAGACTTGGGCTCCCACGTACCGTCGCGTATATATGGGGAGACTCCACTAGGTTTGCATCCTTGATCCATAGGAAGCCGTGTTTGCCGCCTTACAAGCCGTAACGCACCGAACACAACATTCGGGAATATTGACTGCAGTACGGAAAGTCCTTCGTTTTCATACGATTGCCAAGGTGTATAAGCAGTTTCACGGATTGTCTG
Organism: Pinus taeda; assembly: GCA_000404065.3. Classification (NCBI taxonomy): domain Eukaryota; kingdom Viridiplantae; phylum Streptophyta; class Pinopsida; order Pinales; family Pinaceae; genus Pinus; species Pinus taeda. Next base: position 97,341 of record APFE030822715.1, on the reverse strand, counting down.
GTAAACTCCTTGCCTAGTTTCTCCAGAGCAGTCACTTTTTGATCCTTTTTGGACTCTGTAAAAGAAAAGGCTCTATTGAGCATTTGTCACTTCGGGCTCTTAAAACATTCGAAGGTGACTAGAGTCATCTTTTGTCCTTTTCTCGACTCTTAAAACATGAAAAGGTCAAGTTGTGTCCTAATGTCATAAAAATTTATTCGGCCATGATAACATTTACCTTGGTAGATCTTGTTTACGTTTAGTTTTTAGTAGGATCTCTTATCGTTAGTTTGCTTGGGGTCTTTGTTTGATCATCCTGGCGGATCCATCGACTCCATCTCCCGTCCCAAGTGACCAAGGGTCTCCATCTTCTATTGCCCCTGAGACACCGGTTTGTGACGCTCTTCCTATTGTTCCGAGTATCCAACCGTTGAACTCTCGAGCTCCAGAGGACGAGCTTTACGACTTGTTTTGGAACCCTGTTTGGGAACCCTCTGAAGAGGACTTTCCCACCACTCTTGTTGGTGTTGCATCTCCGATGGCTTCTTTCGATATGGAGGATACATCTCCTGTGTCAAGTGGGATGCCTGTTATGTCGAGTATTGATACTCCCATTTCGGCTACATCCCCAATCATCTCTACACCCTACACCATTACACCTCTCGGTATCACGGTGCCGGCGCGTTATAGATCTTTGAGGGATGCTATGAACTCTGCGGCTTCCTCTTCTATGTGGGATCAAAACATCGTCCCTACCACCGGACCGTTTGTTTCCCACGTTCACCATACTGTTGTTACAACAGTCCCAACCAATCCGACCGTCTGTGTCGCGCCATCAACTCCAGTTGTTAGTGCCGTTACAGTGTCTTCCGCTGTCACTTCTGCTGCAGGCCCATCTCGAGGTCCGACGCAAAGTGGTAAATCGACACATACTGCCAGAATTGTTAACCCCGCAAGTGGTGCCCCTCCTCCTTCTGATCCTATGATGACAGAGGAGGCATATTCTCAGTACTTGCATAATGTCCAGAACCCAGGTGGGCAAGGCCCCTATTATGATCCTGAGAATCATTATTTCTATACCTCCTTGCCTGAAGAGCCTTATGTGGAGGCTTCCGTTCCATTAAGTGTGGCTTGGGGTGCTACCGGATATGACAGTGGCCAGTACCATCAGGGTTAAGGACAGCCATCTCAAGGACCACCCTACCAGGGTCAACAGCCTTACTCGCAACCTAATCATGGGCAGCAGTATTATGGCCAGAATTACCCAGGTCAACAAGGAGGCGTGCAAGGAAAACCCTATCAGGAACAACCTTTAGCCTCTAGTGGTCTGTCTTTCACGTATCTTGGGCAACCTTCTGGAAACCTGGGACAACCCAATGCTCAGCAAGGACAACCTGGGACCCAACAGGGCTACCCTTCGAGGCAACCCTATGGGAACTAGGGACAACCTTACGGTCAGTAAGGTCAACCCGGAAACCAGCAAGGCCACCCTTCTGGGCAAGGGGGCCAGCCTTACGCACAGCAAGGCCAACCTACGTCTTAGCAACCATCTGGTCTCCAAGGACAATCCTCGGTTGTGCAAGGGCAGCCCCTCGCTCAGCAAGCTCGACCTTCTGGGCGAACGGGGCCATCTCAGATCTGACCAGGACAACCTTCTGGCCAGATGGCCCAGCATGCAGGTGGGTACCAATCCCGGCCTCCTCATTCAGGTGGGTACCAATCCCAGCCTCCTTATTCAGGTGGGTACCAATCCTAGCCTCCTTATTCAGGTGGGTACCAATCACAGCCTCCTTATTCAGGTGGGTATCAATCCCAGCCCCCTGATTCAGGTGGGTATCAATCCCAGCCTCCTTACTCAGGCGGGTATCAATCCCAGCCTCCTTATTCAGGTGGGTATCAATCCCAGCCTCCTTACTCATGTGGGTATCAATCCCAACCTCCTTACTCAGGTGGGTATCAATCCTAGCCTCCTTATTCAGGTGGGTATCAATCCCAGCCTCCTTATTCGGGTGGGTACCAATCCCAACCCGATTCAGGTGGGTATCAATCCAATCTGGTCATCAAATGCCCTGCCTGGTTCCCAGGCTCAGTATGGATACCAGCAACCCCAGGGGAAAAATCAATATACCCCATATCAAAATTACCAGCAACCGCAAGGTAACCCTTATCAAAATTATCAACAACCTGTTGGCCAGTATGGTAACCAATGGGGCACTGGCGGGAAGAACCAGTATCAGCAACCCAGTTCTGGAAACAACCCTTACGGACAAACTCCTTCTGGACAAGGCCCTTTTGAACTTGGTCCATCGGGACAAGGCCAGTGGGGGCAAACAGGGACCTAGATGGAATTCTAGCTCTACCTCATATCCAGGACAAATGTCCTTTAACCCGCAGCTACCATTCCTAGCGACGTTGGAACTGCCCGATGTGTCGAAGTTAACAAATGATCCCATTTTACATAATCCACAATGGCCACCAGTTCCAACTAAGATACCTAGTGACTGTCCCAAATTCGACGGAAAAGCCGGAGAGGACCCTTAAGCTCATGTGATGACGTATCACTTATGGTGTTCGTCTAATTCATGGCTCGATGACTCGATTAGGCTTCGCCTCTTTCAGAGGACTCTGACTGGTTCTACCGCTAAATGGTATATTGAATTGACCTGCGCGTCATTTCAAAATTTCAATTCGTTGGCCATGGCATTCCTTACTCACTTTCAGGTACCCATTCAGTACGAGACAGGGACTCACCTCCTTACGTCTCTTAAGAAGGATACGGCTACGCATATCTCCGATCATATACATGAATGGAGAAGGCGTCACAGGTTGATCAAGTTTTGGATTCCTGATCAACTCCTCACGGACTGGTTCACGACTTCTTTTGTCCCTAAGATTGCACGGGACATTGCTATGGGAGCCTGTGTAACTGAAGAGCAAGCAATCGCGCGCGCTCAGTACCTAGACTTAGTTTACTCTTAGTCTGGTACCTTGTATGAGTATTTTCCGGACGCCCCAAGGCCCGGTACATCCAAGGCTCCGCCGAAGCCATCTGTCGATGGAGTCATTGGCTCTGTGAACCTGACCTCTAAAAAATCATCGTTGAGTCGTGGGAAGCAAAAGTCAAGTGCATCTAACGAAAACACTTCTAAGGGTGGTTTAAATTCTGGTAACACTTCCGAGGTCAACGCCGTCCAGTCCACCACGGCGGGCAAGGCCTCGAAAGGAAAGAAAAAGGAAAAGGGGAAAGGGAAAAATAAATCCCAGCAACCTAAACAAGAATCCTCTAAACCTCCAGTCGAGGAAGGAGCTAAGCGCAAACCCAAGTATCCCTGCCTCATTTGTAGGGAGGATCACTATACTAAGGACTACCCCAGGCGGTCCGAAGTTAGTCATTTGTTGAAGGGTGCTCCTGTGGTTCCTATGGTTCTTAAAGAACCCTTTCCCTCTCAGCAAACTCAAATGGTGGCTGATCCGTCTTCTTCTCCCTTCGGTTCCCAGGTCTTCATGGCTGGATCTATTCCCGTTCATGTAATGACTCGAGCAAAGGAGTATCCGTCGTCCGCCGGGAAGGAGCCAGAAGTTCCCTCAAGTGCTCCTTCGTCCAACTCTGGTCCCCTCCATATCGAGAGACCGAGTACTGAGATGACAATCCGACCCCCTCCTAAAGGGGTACTCAGAAGATCTTCTTATAATCTGAATGCTCGTGCTGCCCAGCACTATAACATCGTAGAGGACTTAGCGCAGGTTCCGTCGGCTATGTCCGCCTTAGAAGTCCTTCAAAGTTGCCCCCCCCAGAGGAAGTCCCTGCCATCGGCCATCAGTGGCATCGACCCTGCGGACTCGGATTTGATTACCTTCAACTTCGAGAGCCATGTTCCTCGACTGCCTCATCAGATCACTTTTCTCATTCAAGTCGTCATCAATTCCAAAACGATCCATCGTATAGTTATTGATGAAGGCGCATCAACTTGCATTATGTCTATTGCTTGTTGGAAAGCGATCGAGTCCCCGACTCTGAGCCAGTCTCCAACGACCTTGGAAGCATTCGATGGGAGAGAATCCCGTCCTTATGGTATTCTTCAACGATTACCAATCACCTTAGAAAGGAAGACCATGGAAGTAGAAGTCGAGGTTGTTGACGCAAATCTCACATATAACCTCCTTCTGGGCCGGAGTTGGACGTATGCCATGCGTGTCATGGCTTCATCCCTCTTCCGTGTCATTCGTTTCCCTCATCAGGGGAAAATTGTCATGGTTGACCAGCTTTCTTTCTTCGCTTCCTCTTCTGAGGGGAATGTACCATTCGTTGAGCATACCTTCGTTTCATTTGAGAGTGTGGGAGCCGGGCTCTTCAAATAACCCGCCCTTATGGGTGTTTTCTCCCTCCCACCTCCCAACCGCGCCTCGATCTCCATGATCTTGATTCATTCTGATCCTTGGGCCCTTCCCCCCATCGACCAGATAGAGTCTTGGGGTGAGGAGATGCCGTTGAGTCCAGCCGAGCTCAACTACATCGAAATTGTTGCTGCATCGGCCCCTCATGATCAACCCACTGCTTCGAGTGGGCCTCTTGACTCAGATGATCTCCCCCTGGTTCAGAGAATACACCTCCTCGGATCCATTAAAGGAAATATTTCCTTCCGATGAGGCTATCATAGAGACCATGTCTCTGGAAGAACGTCCATGGTCCCCTCTTCACCACCGTTCCTCCTTTCTCCTTACCCTCCGGGAAACACTTCTTTGTCTCGAGCGGTTTGCTCCATGTCTCCCTTCTCAGCCTCTTCAGACGCCCATCCAGATTTATCATACATCGTCTGAAGGGAATTTAGGGAACATCACGTAGACGCAACCCATCGACATCTCTGTTAAGCCAGGGATTGTCGAGAACATTTATATAGGAGTCACTTTCACTCCTGAGGAGATTCAGATATACATCACACTTTTCCGCGAATTTCGTGATGTTTTTGCATCGTCCTATAAAGAAATGCCCGGTATTGATACATCCATAGTGGTGCACGAGATACCTACATATCTCGGGGCCAAACCTGTTCTTCAGCGTTTGCGTCCGATACGCCCCCATAAGGCGGCAGCTATCAAAGCAAAATTTGAAAAAATTCTGAAAGATGGATTCATTTATCCTATGCCACTGACAGATTGGGTCTCAAATATTGTCCCTGTAGATAAAAAAATAGGGTACCATTCGCGTCTGTGTCGATTACCATGACATTAATCGAGCTTGCACAAAAGACAACTACCCCACACCGTCCATTGACCAACTCACCGACGAGTGTGTGGGCAGCGAAATATATTCTTTTATGGACGGCTTCTCTAGTTACAACCAGATTAATATTGCCCCCGCTGATCAACACAAGACGGCCTTTATCTGTCCGTGCAACACTTTTGCTTACAAAAAACTCCCCTTCGGTCTTAAGAATGTCGGCGCTACCTTCCAGCGTCCGATGTCTTATGCCTTCCACGATATTCGGCACATCGTACAGCCTTACCTGGATGACCTCCCCGCTCATTCAGCTAAGAGTGCGGACCACCCATCGCATCTTCGTGAGATTTTTCTTCGTTGTCGACACTATAATATCTGCATAAATGTGTCTTCTGCGTCGAATCTGGTTGACTTCTCGGGTTTATTGTCTCCCGAGAGGGCATCCATTTGGATCCCCTTAAAGTTGAGGCAATTGTGAATCTTCCTCCCCCTGCTACTTTGTGGCAATTGCAGAGCTTGCAGGGAAAAGCTAATTTTCTAAGACGATTCATCCCAAACTATGCCGAAGTGGCAAAGGGTTTTACCTGGTTACTTAAGCGTGACACCCCATTTCGATGGGATGCCATAGCCGAGGAGTCTTTTGCTCATCTCAAAACTCTCCTGGTTTCCGCCCCTTTGTTGCAGCCTCCAAATTACCATCGTGACTATACACTATATTTGGCCGCTGCTGATACCACCATCGGTATGGTTTTGGTGCAAGACGACGAAGATGGCATCGAACATGTCATTTATTACCTTAGTCGCAACTTACTAGATACGGAGACTCGATATGCATATGTCGAGAAGTTGGCCCTCGCTGTTGTCTGCACTGTCCATCGATTCCGTCACTACATTTTGTTGCGTACTACGATGGTGATCTCGGATTGCAACCCCATGACTTACATTCTTTCACGACAATTGTTGGGGGGCAAATACTCAAAGTGGATCGTCATCCTCCAAGAGTTTGACTTGGAATTTACTGCTGCCAAGTCCAAGAAATCACTTGTCTTTGCTGAACTTTTGTGTTCTTTGCCATCCGCCGCTACTTCCTCTCAGATAGAGGAGTCTATTCCAGACGAAACTCTTTTCCTTATCAGCACCCTCGATCCTTGGTATGGGGACATCATTGTCTACTTGAAAACGTCCTCTTTCCGTCCCGAGACCTCGAAAGATGCTCGTCGACAGATTCGACACCAAGCCCAACCATATCACATTGTTGGGGACACCCTGTACCGCCTCGGTCTTGATTCGGTTCTTCGCCGATGCTTAACCTTTGAAGAAGCTGAAAGAGTTCTAAATGACTGCCACTCCGGTGCTTGTGGCAGTCACATGTCTAGATATGCCACCGCACAAAAAATCCTTCGTGCTGGCTACTTCTGGCCTTCCATTTTTAAGGATTGCATTCTTGCCGTCCGTTCTTGTCACGAATGTCAGATTTACCAACGGAAGATGCGTGCTCCCCCTGCCCCGCTGCACCCCGTTGTGACCGACGGCCCCTTTGCCAAATGGGGCATTGATTATGTGACATGTAACCCTCGCTCGGCCAGGGGGCATGGTTACATCATCGTTGCTGTAGATTACTTTACAAAATGGGCCGAGGCGATGCCCACATTGTCTGAAGACGGTCACACCGTGGCGCAGTTTTTGTTTAACCATGTTATTTCGCGGTTCGGAGTTGCACAAGCCATTGTCACTGATCACAAAAAACATTTTCATAATCATATGATGGCCGAGATGACAACCCAGCTAGGTCTTAGACATGATAGTTCGACTCCGTACTATCCTCAGGCAAATGGTCAAGTGGAAGCCGTGAACAAGGTCTTGGTCACGATGCTTCAAAGAACTATTGGCATGCACAAGTCTAGTTGGCATTTGATGTTGTTCTCCGCTTTGTGGGCCTACCAGACCTCCGTGAAGGACGCCACCAGTTTCACCCCTTTTCAGTTAGTATATGGAATAGAGGCGACCCTTCCCATTGAGTGTGAGATTCCTTCACTCAAATTAGCCGTCGAGTTACTCCTCGATACTACTCCTGTAGAAGAGCGGCTTCTTTACTTGCAACGACTGGATGAGACATGTCGTCTAGCCTCCCTAGCTATCGAGGCTCAAAAGAAGCAAGTGAAAACTCACTTCGATAACACTGTTAATCCCCGCTCTTTCATCGAGGGAGATCTAGTATTGCTCTATGATCAAGCTAACGATAAGCTGGGGATAGGAAAACTCGAGCCAATGTGGCATGGGCCCTATATTGTGAAAAGAGTTTTACAAAAGGGTGCCTATGAGCTGATAGATTATGAAGGTAATCCCCTAGATAGGCCCCGCAATGGGCTGTATCTTAAGAAATATTATGCCTGAGTCCAGGCACTCTCTCTTTTATTTTGTACATGCATATTCTTTTTAAGAGTGTGTTGTGTGTGTGCATGTTTATTTAATTTTTATCTCAGTGTGTCGGCGTGATTGCCGCTTATTGTGTCTTTTGCTTCTTGAACAGATGTCTGGATCACCTTACGTTGGTTTCGCTGATGGTGCTTCCCACAGTACTCGCAATCTATGATCTGCGGCATGGGTGATCTACGATCCTCATGGTGAGTTAGTAGATATTCAAGGAGTGTGTCTGGGTTGTACAATGAACAATGTGGCTGAATATAGTGCTGTAATTGAATTATTAGTCGAGGCCATTAACCTTGGAATCCGCTCATTGGTTGTAAACTTAGACTCGCAACTTGTAGTCCACCAGCTCAACGGATGATATTCCGTCAGAGATCATCGTATTTTAAGGTTGTATTTACATGTTAAGTTATTGGAAATAGATTTTGATTACATTACTTATCATCACATTCCAAGAAGACTTAATGCAGTAACCGATGCATTGGCTAACTATGTATTGGACAGACATTTGCATAATATGTAAATCAACAAAATACAGGAAGCATAAGATACAATAAAAACACCATGTATATATATATAT
>APFE030822715.1:57391-85670 GCA_000404065.3 Pinus taeda | reverse complement strand
ACCCATTCCGGGACTTGTGAGAAGTGACAAGACTTGAAACCACTTGCATTATTCACCTCTAAACATGAGCTTCATATGCCCTTAAGACATCTCCTGCTCATTGCCCTTAAAAACAACCCTTTTTGCATTAGCGCTGGTGCCCTGTGTTATTCCCGCGCTAATGGGGAAAATCCTATTGAAAGGGCGCGCCATTAGCACTCTGTCCCCGAGTCGTAATCGCGACAACCATTTTGGGAAAAGTTTTGAACTAATCAAACCTCCGAAGGTTCTATCCAACTCATTCACCAAACTGATTCCAAGTTAAGTGAGGATGGTTTGGCTTCGAATCTCCTTGGATGGAAAGTAGTTTCCCACCATTCCATGGAAGTTTCCAAGTGATGAAGCCAAATCCATTATTATGGGGGATTTACCTTATCTCTTCCTTTTCCTATATAAAAGCTTGTGTCCATGACTTGAGCAAGCTAGTTCTGATAGTTCGGACTCTTGTGGCAATACTTGTGCTGAAAGGAAGATATCAAAAGATTGGAGTTGCAAGAAGCCTTCTTTGTATCCATAAGGCTTTATCTAAGTAAGGAGACCTTGTCACTAAAGAGAGAGAGAGCTTGTCCCTCACCCCTTCAAGCTTTTGAAAGACTTGTGTAGCTGAGCACCCAGCCAAAGGAGGACTTGACGTCAGGACGCTGGTTGTATTCTCCTTTGTTGATTATTAATAATAGATGACTATCATTATGGTTCCATTCTCTTTGTATTTGTAATGGTTTATGTTGAATTATATCCTTCCTGACTGATGTATAATTGCATATATTAGATTTCACGCTTGTGTTTGTGTTGTTCTCTTTGTGTGCAGGTGTCCATTCACGTGGATAGTGGAGGATCGTGACCGGCCAAGGCAAAGGAACGTGGGTGACGTCTCTCCTACAAACTAAAGAGTTAGATCTCAAGTAGGTCTTCATCACCTACCTTTTATTTGCACTTAGGAAATTGCGTGATAGCATTGTTTGATTGTTGCTATACCCGTTCTGGGCTAGTAGGGATCGCCTCTATCTGTAGAGGGGATTTACCTCTCCAACACTGCCATTGATGAATTATTGGATCAATTGCATCGATCAATTTACTTCACCAAGTTGGATATTCATTTAGGATATCATAAAATCAGAATGAAGACTGAATACATTCCAAAAATAACATTTTTAACTCATGAGGGTAATTATAAATTTTTGGTCATGCCTTTTGGCCTTACCAATGCACCTTCTACATTTCAAGGTTTGATGAACTCCATTTTCAAAACATTCCGTAGAAAATTTGTGTTAGTATTTTTTGATGATATACTAATCTACAACAAGTCTTTGAAGGATCATGTTCAACATGTTGACAAGGTGCTTAAACTATTGGAGGAGAAACAATTATATGAAAAAAGCTCCAAATGTTTCTTTGGAGTACAAGAGGTGAAATATCTGGGTCATATTTTATCTCATGAAGGTTTTAAGGTAGACCCTGGGAAAATTAAAACCATTAAGGAAGCAATCCAATTCATTGGCTATCTGACAACAGGGTCAACAGGGTATTATCACAAGTTTGTTAAGAATTATGGTAGAATAGTAGTACCTCTAACAAAATTATTGAAGAAAGATGCATTTTCATGGACTCCACATGCAATGAAGGCATTTGAACATCTTAAAGAGGAAATGTGCCAAGCACCGGTCTTAGCTATGTCGAACATCACAAAAATATTTATTGTGGAATGTGTTTCCCCATGAAATGGAATTGGTGTTATTTTAATGTAATAATAAAGACCCATTGCTTTCGAATGTCATCCAATGATTCAAGGAAAGTATTTAGACAAATCTATTTATTAGAAGGAAATGTTGGCAATACTAAATTAACTTAAGAAATGGTGACCCTGCCTAATGGGAAGACACTTCAAGGTAAAAATGGATCATGATAGTATTAAATATTTAAAAAAAAATACTATCTTTAGAAGAGAAACAAAAATGGGTCACAAAGATGTTGGGTTATGACTTTGAAATCATGTACAAAAAGGGAAGCAAAATGTTGTGGCATATTTACTCTCAAGAAAGGATGATTATGTGGAAGAATTTCTTTGTGACATTTCTATTATCTAACCAGATTGGATAAATGAAGCAAGGGATTAGTGGAAGAATAATGAAGAAGTGTGGGCACTCATTCAAAATTCACAACAACATCCCAGTACATCTTATACATTTAGCTGGAAAAATGATTCATTATGGTACAACAATCACTTATACCTATGTAAGAATTCCCAACTCAAACAAAATATTCCTATGGAATTGCACACCTCTCCCTTAGGAGGGCACTTAGGATTTCTAAAAACTTACCACAGGGTTAAGAAGGAATTTTTTTGGGATGGTCTTAAATTAGATATTCAAAAGTTTGTGAAGGAATTGTTGGTTTTCCAACAAAATAAAGTTGAAACAATTAAAACCCTAGGTCTATTACAACCGTTATCCATTCCAAGCCAATGTTGGGAGGAGGTTTCAATGGATTTTATCGAAGGTTTACCCAAGTCCAAAGGAAAGAGTGTTATCGTATCGGTAGTTGATAGACTGACCAAGTATGCACACTTTTCTGCATTATCTCATCCATTTAAAGCAATTATATTTTCTACTGCTTTAATGGAAACAATTCAATAGCTACATGGAAACCTAAAGATTGTTGCAAGCAGAGATCCCATTTTCACTGGAAATTTTTGGACAGAATTATTTTCTTCTCTTGGTACTCAGTTATCTCATAGCTCATCTTATCATCCTCAATCTGATGCGAAAACTCAGATAGTAAACAAATTTTTGGAAGGATATCTTGGTTTCTTTGTATCTGATAAATAGAAACAATGGGTCAAATGGTTTCCTCTGGATGAATGGTGGTATAACACTTCCTTCCATATTGTGGCAAAATTGACCCCATTTATAGCACTGTATGGATATCATCGACCATCCACCACATCATATTTAGGAGAAAATTCTAAGGTTCAAGCAGTGGAAGATCACATCGAGCATCAACAACAAGTTCTCCAACTCTTAAAGAATAACCTCAATTTGGCATAGAATAGAATGTAACAACAAGCAAATCAACATCGCAACAAAAGAAGTTTTGATATAGGTGATTAGATATTCCTATGACTACAAACATATAAAAAAATGTCCCTCAAGTGAGCTAAGAAGGATAATAAATTATCACCAAAGTATTATGCTTCATACAAGGTGTTGCATAAGATAGATACTATGGCATACAAATTGGAGCTTCCTGCATCCTCTCGAGTGCACCCAGTTTTCCATCTTTCATGCTTAAAGAAGGTTATAGGTGACAAGCTCCCAATTCAAACAATATTTCCAAAACTTGATGAGGAAGGAAAAATCATATTGGAACCTAAAGTAGTCACAGAAACAAGAACTCGACAACTACAAAATTGATCAATTTCAAAGTATCTCATCAAATTGAATAACTTACCCGCTGAAGATTCCACATGGGAGGATGAGAATTTTATACAAAAGCATCCAAAACTACTCAAGCATTAAAGGCAACACCTTTTTGAAGGAGAGGGGCATGTTAGGTCCCTATAATACTAGTGATTCCCCCATTACTATTGTCATTGTAGCCCTTATTGTTATTTTTGTGCCCCTATTGTCCCCATATTGTTATTATTGTGCCCCATAGAAGTCCACTATTGTTATTTTTGTGTCCATATTATTATTGTTATGGTGGCTTTGATTATATTGTCACCCCTTAGACTCCTATATATAGAAAGGAGATTTAATCATTTGTATCATCCAAGAATTGTTCATTTGTGTAATGTAAAGGAGGTTGCCCCCTCGAAGAGGCTGGTTTCTAAGTCCTTGATCTATCTTTTCTATCTTTTTGTGAGCTGGTTTCATAACAAATTTGACCAAGTTTTAGGCCTACACACACACAACCATCGTTAATAGAGATTTTAATGTAAAATCTTGTTGAAACAAGGGAAATGTGCCAAATAGTAAATATTTGCTTTATAATGCACAAAATGAAAATAGTAACACTAGGAACTAAGTAAAATCATAAGGGATTTCAAAGAAAAAGTGATGTACAATAAAAAAATGGAGGCCTAGAAGAATTCTTCCTCCAACCTCACTACCTCTACCCCTTTATGTGTTTTCTTCCCTACTCAAGCTCGAACACTTCTAGTGCCACTAATGGATTTCTGGAAAATCAAACTCTCCAAGGGAATTGAACCCTCTGTTTTTCTCACAATTGCCTTCTCCATCTACACATTGAATTCTTATAAGCGTCTACTAGATCTATGATGGCTAAGATTAAAACTTAATCAAGGGCCTAGATTAATTCCCTAGTCGATCTATGCGAGTTTCTAGATGATTTGCACCTTATATGAATTAATACTAATTAATTAACCAAATTTCCCAAGTTAAGAATTAGGAAATATTTAAAAATATGCTAATAATCTAATTGAGACACTTCCAGGTGGAATTCCATAATAAAACAAATGTGCTATGGAGAGCTCATCTATTTTCTCCTCTCCACAAAGTTTGAGACTAGAACACCTCAAATGCTACAAAAACCAACAGTAACATACCTTAATTTCACATGTTTCACACATATCTTTTTAATACAATAACTATACACTACTATTATGGTTTACTTATTTCACCTTTTCCCTTCTTAAGAAATTATTTTCTCCTTTCGACAGTAACAATGTTCTCATGTATAAATTTTATGGTGTAAGTCTTCTTGAGCACAATTCTTGATTCCATGTTTCAGATAACCCAACCCTGATCAACAATCTCTTATCTTTTACGCTACTATAATTGAGTATTGTGTGTTGCTACCACTCAGAAAACATGCCAATTTACAACATTATTCCTTGGTTACTTCATAGGTGTATCAATCATATATAATATATCAATACATATATATAGGTTGCATACTTCTCTTATTGTCCTCGCCAGACATAAAGGCTCTAAAACGACTTCACCTACACATGGTACCCATTATCCCTAGACTCGAGCATATTCATAATTGTTTGATTTCTTTCCCAATTTTTCTTGCAGTGCATGGAACAATAAATGTAATGGAATTGTAGGTTCTTGTTAAGTTTATAAGTTTCCTTAATATTTAGCATACATATAAATGTGCATACACTCAAATTGTAATTCTCATTTCATTATGACTTACCCTAAGCAAGAGATGTTAACCCTAACCTATGGACATACCTTATTATACTTATGGGTGATCATATATTAAATGTATATGTTTCCACCTTTAAATTCATTTGTAGCTTTTCCTCCTCTCACATCTACCCTCTTTCACTGGCTTACTGGAGGTAAACATGATACGAGGGGCTAATAGGATATGAATCAACCTCCTAGATGACCTTAGGGAAATGGAGTCGACACAAAAATTCCTTAATGGCTTACCTTAGGTGCTATGGGACCTCCAGGAGTAGCTCAACCCCTCTAGGTTTCCAACTGTTGAGACAACTCACCTTTTCCCTAACCTATAGTCCCATTTGCTCCCTTGATAAGGCTTCCATGTGACTATGGGTTCTGAGTCACTCCCAATGGCGTGCGTAAGTTTAACTGTTGCATTTTTCTTCCAGTGTTGTGCAAGCAACAGCGAGAAATAAAGTTATTTTTATATAAAAATGAGATCGTAGATTAATATTAAGGTATTACAGACTCATTTGCAAAATTAGCCTATATTACTTAGTGCAACGAATCGAAAAGATTGTGAATAATATAGAAAACGAGCAGTTAGAGAAACATAACAGACACATGCACATAACACAGTAAATAATAGAGGAGTTCACCCAAAACTCTTGGGCTATGTCTCTTGGTCTAGCTTTCAGTGGTGACCTCTCTATTATGTCTTCAAGAGCAGAGTTTTTACAAATGTGAGCTCAAATTGAGTGTCAACACAACATGAAAAAACAACAGGGTTTTTCTTGAATCCCTCAAGTCTTTCTGAGTACACAAACTCTCCCTCTCGTTCTCTGTCTCGATTTTCTCTCTATCTCAACACTACTTGCCTCTATCTCTGACACTGAGTGGCTTTTAAGCCTGTCAATGCTTGTCTGTTTGTTTTCCCTTTCAAGCTCTCTGGCTCCCAGCCTCTGTCTGCTCAAATCCCCTTTGAGCGTTAACCAATCATGGTGTAACATCTTCAAGTGTGGTGGCCACATGTTTTTAAACATAAGGGACCATCGACGCGTTTGAAATCCCAAAATAGTCATTTCTCTGTTTACACAGAGAAATACACAGAAGCAATGAAAAATTGGCCAAAACGCCTTTTATCGGACTTGAAATATTATTGAATCCGCCCTAAACTCCATCGAGTCTGCCTTTATATCGCTATCGCAAGTCACTAGTTGCAGGTTCCTTTGTATTTGGTTTTATAATGAAAAACCCCAAATACACATGAAAACCTGACAAATTGCTACATATCGGACTTCAAAATATATCATATCGCATTCATAAACCCTTTTGAGGCTGGCTATATCGCATGTTGCATATCCCTTTTGACTTGCACCGATCAGCCTTATCGACTATTGACACATCACTATCACATGGTTGTTGGCCTTCTTGACATCACCCCTTACAAAGCTGCAATGTGATATATCGCAATCGCATATTGCCAATCCTTCAAACTGCGGGCTAAATCCTTCTATGTATGCATATGAGCAATGCAATATTGCGTGAGTAGATCTGGACTATTGATCTACATGCTTGATCGATGGTCCTTGTTTAATCGCGCTTGATCACTATCGTGATTTCCATAAGGTTTCTTTTGATTAACTCCGTTTTCCACCTCTGATTGCAATATGCCGATTACATCTAGACCGTTGATCGGCCAGATTAGACACTCCTGTGCGATGTTGCTTAAGCCTCTGATAGACTTTTTTTTCACCATTTCTTCATGTTTCTCCCATCTGATAGTGTTTTTTGCCATTCTTGAAGGTTTATCCTTTCCAATAGTGTTTAAGTATTGAAAGACTCAGAGATTTTTAGGATCCATTTTGGATCACGCCTTCCCACTAAAAAGCTTTTGGACCACCAAAAGTTGGTTTTTAAGCGTTGAACAAGTGAGGATACAACTTCCTCACTTGCCCAATTTATATCCATCGTGCACTGCTTGGTTTTGAACCTTTGATTCTGATCCTCAGGTACTCAAAATCCCCTCTACGCGTAGTTCTCACCTTCCTATCTAGAACCGTGTCTTCCTGCAACTCATTGAGATATTCAGGCAACATATCATCAATAGAAGGAAACTGACTTTTCTCTTCAGGATCTTTAATCAATGAAGGTTCATACAGTCTCAAGTTCTGTGCATTAACGACTGAATAGATATGCATATAAGCTAGAAAATCAAGGGAAAAAGTGTTTTCACAAATTTTCTCAAGTATCTTGAAAGGCCCATACCTTATTGGTTTTAGCTTTTTACCTTCATCTTACATTCTGTCTTTGCTGATGTACAGCCAGACTTGATCACCAACTTGGAAACTATGCTCAATTCGATGCTTGTCATGCCTTCCCTTATACTTAGCCTGGCTTCTTTCCAGCTATTCCTGCACTTCCTAGTGAATTTCTTGGATCTGTTCAATGAACTTGGTTGCTTTGTCCACATCATTGTGTCCATCAACTGCTATGTCTTTAACAAAGATAAAATCCAAGGGAGACTTTGGTATAAAACCAAAACAAGTCTCAAAAGGAGATCTATGAGTAGAAGAGTGCTTGGCATAGTTGTAAGCATGTTGGACATAACACAAATGTTCATCCCAAAGCTTAGGATGCTTGCTACAATAGCCTTTGAGCAACTGGATCATTGTCCTATTAACCACCTCTATTTGACCATCTGTTTATGGATGAAATGTTGCGCTCTTCAATCTAGTGTCCATAAACTCCCATAGACTTGACCAAAACTTCCCAACAAATCAGGAATCTCGATTAGATACAATAGAAGTGGGTAACCCAAAATCAACCCATACATGCTGAAAGAACAACTTTGTTGTTTGTTCAGCTGAAACCTACTTGTTACAAGGTTTCAAAATACACATTTTGCTAAACCTATCCACGATAACATAAAAATAATCATCACCATTTCTAGATTTTGGCAATCCCCCAAAAAATTCCATGGAAACACTTTCCGAAGGACGAGAAGGAACTGGAAGTGGGGTGTACAAGCCTAATTTTCTATTACTGGGCTTGCTTTTAGCACACATAGTACACCCTTTAATATATCTAGAAACTGTTTCATGCATTCTTGGCCAATAACAGAACTTTTTCAACTATGCAACTATTTTACTTACACCAAAATGACATGATAAGAGAGAAGTATGTGCTTCTCAGATTATGTTACTCTTTCAGTTTGTGGAATGAATAACTTTCCCAAATGATATAAGAGTTGGTCCTTAACATAATAATCCAATTCTTCTACTTGCTTGCCATGACTTAAAGTTGCATATACATCTTTAAATCTACATCTTGAGCATATTGTCCAATGTAACTTTCATGCATTACTGAGTTATGCTTAAGTATAGTAGATGCATTTATGATTGGTCTTGATAGCATATCTACAACCTTATTGTGTATGCCCTTATTATATCTGATGACAAGATGAAATTGCTGTAGAAAACTCATCCACCTATAATGTCTTAATTACTACAATTTAGTATGTGAGTGCAAATATTGATGTGGTTGATGATATGTATGTATGATTGTTTCTTTGCCCATTAGGTAATGTCTCCACTTTTTCACACTCTGTACTAATGCATACAGTTCTTTATCATATGTGGGATAGTTAACTACTGTAGAAGTAAATGTCTTAGAGTAATATCATATGGGTTTACGGTGTTGCATCAACACTGCTCCCATGGCACAGCCACTGGCATCTATTTCAATCTCAAATGGTTGTTGAATATCTGGCAGTGCTAGTACTGGTGTTGTACTAATTTTTTCTTTTAAGGTGTTGAATGCTTTCTACTGTTTGCCTCCCCACTGAAACACCTTGTTCAATCCTGTTAAAGCATATAATGGAGCTGCAATCAAATAAAAGTTAGCAATAAAATTTCTCCAATGTTGTGCTGCTCCTAGGAAACTCCTAACTTCTGTAGCAGATTTTGGTTTAGGCCAGTTCACAATCACTTCAACCTTAGAGGGATCTATCTTCAATTCACCACCCCCTACAATATGACCCAAATAATTTAAAGATGTTTTGCCAAATTCACATTTTGATAACTTCACATAGAGATTCTCTCTTTTCAAAATATATAAAGTCTACTTTACATGCTTCAAATGGTCTTCCCATGTTTTACTAAAAACAAGAATGTCATCTAAATATACAATTACAAAATCATCAATAAAAGGTCTGAGTACATCATTCATAGCTCTCATGAAAGTGGTAGGATCAATACTTAAGCCAAAAGGCATAACCAGCCATTCATACAGCCCTTGCTTTGTGTTGAAAGTAGTCTTCCATGCATCTTGTTCTGCAACTCTGACCTAATGATAGCCACCACACAAGTCTAACTTGGAAAAGTAAACTACTTTTTTCAACTGATCTAATAGATCATTAATGCGAGGAAGAGGATAACGATTCTTGATCATTATTTTATTCAGTGCTCTATAAACAATGCACATCCTCCATGAACCATCTTTCTTTTTCACCAGTATGATTGGAGATCCACATGGTGATGTGCTTAGTCTTATGAACCCTTTATCGAACAGCTCCTATACCTTCTTCTTGATCTTTGCATTCTCTAAAGCAGATAACCTGTACATTCCGATGTTAGGTAATGGAGCATCTTGCTGCAAATGAATATCATGTACTATTTCCCTTTTGGGTGGCAGACCTTTAGGTTATTGAAATAGGATATCATATTTTGAAACAGCTTTAACTAAATCAGCTTTCTGTTTAGCATCGCCGCCTTCAAATACATTGGTTTTATTAGGGTCATTTTCCTTTACAACCATTAGTAAAAATACTTTCTTGAATTTACAATTCTTTTAATCTTCCCTGAGTTTATAAGAGAATAGTTATTTTTGAGTTTATGAGCTCTTACAATATATTCTATTCCATCTCTAGTGACTTGATACTTATTTTCAGCTCTATGGAAAATGGCTTTTCTATCATACAAGTAAGGACTTCCTAAAACAATACCACATATATCCAAGGGAAATATATCTAACTCAACCTCATCTACAAATGTTGACCCAATAGCAAACCTAAGTTTACATTGTCTTGTCACTTGTAGCTTTGCTCTATCACATACCCAACCTAATGGATATGGCTTCTTGCGAGATTTTGTTAGTAATCCCAACTTCTTTCCAATTGTTTCAGAAATCAAGTTTACTTGTGATCCACTATCAAATAAATTATCAATCTTTTGGTGCTTGGAAGTAACTCTAATATGAAAAAGCTCATGTATTTTCCTCTCATTATCTTCATTGTCAATAGATTGTCTAGGATTACTTGTAGATGCTTCAAAATTTTTACATTTTATACTTGTGGTTGTGACTGTTGTTTCATCACCTGAGTCTGACCCCAAGTATTTCTAAATAGAAGTAGTAGCCTTCTTCTTCTTACCACCTAACTTCTTATGTTTTAGCTCCAGATGCAAAGACCAGTAGTGTGCATAATCATGTTCATCCTTCTCGCAATGAGTGCATGAAGCTTTGTCCTTTTGTAAAGCGTTTGTCTTCCTCTCCTTCCATTTCAGCTTCTTCTTTTCCTTGTTCTTACTTGCAGACGGTTTTGATGATCCCCCAACCTTTGGGTTCACATTGTTACCTCTAGCTTCTATACGTGTAGCCTGAACTGATACATCATCTAGATTAGTGGGATTAAACATGAGAATGGTGTGCTTCAAATAGCTATGCAAACCACCTATATACTTCAACAAAGTTTCACGTGAGTCTAGAGATGTGCCTAGAGTTAAAGCTCTTTTTCTAAATTCCTGGGTATAACTTTGTACACTTTAGCCCTTTTATTGGCAAAGAGTTTGCCAACTCATCATTTCTTGCTACATTTACACTAGAGGATAGTTTTTTTTTTATATATGGAAAAAACAAATTCATTCCAGGTAGAAAGAATTTTACCATGTCTCTTCAGATCAGCTTGTGTCTTGCCTTCCCACCACACTAGTGCAGTTCTTCCAAGGTGGAGGCTAGCCAGCTGAATCTTTCTCCTTTCTGAACCAATGTTCTGCACCCTGCAATATACATCAATCTGTCTAATCAAATTATCTAGCTTTTTTGCATTTAGTTCTCCATCATAAATTGGCAAATCAAACTTTACATCTAGTTTAATCAAAGAAGTTTTCTTATTTTTCTTATCAGGGCTAGGAGATGAGGAGGATGAAGGTGATGGTGGAGGAGATGATGGAGGAGGCTTTTTCCCTTTCTCTTTGCCCTCTAGAGGGGCAACTAGAGAAGGTTCCTCTGCTCCTTTTTCTTCTTTGTGTGTTGAAGTGCTTTCATCTCAACCATTCTTAAATTCTTGATACATCTCTTCCACCATGGATCACATGGCCATAAAACTATCCATGAACTAAGATTCTAATTCCAATGGAGTTTCTTTTGCCATTTTCATCCAAGGATAGACTCTTCCAATCTCTGGATTAGCCTCAACAAGTTCTACTTCTCCTTGTTTGAGCTTTGACCTAGTTAACATTCAAAATCTAGCACAAACTTGTCTAACTTTAATAAAAACCAAAAACCAAAATCACTGATACCACTTGATCTAAAAATGAGATCTTAGATTAATATTAAGGTATTACAGACTCATGTGCAGGATTTTCCTATACTACTTAGTGCAACGGATCAAAAATATTGCAAATAATATAGACAATGAGTAGTTAGAGAAACATAACAAACACACACACATAACACAACAAATAATCAAGGAGTTCACCCAAAACTCTTAGGTTACGTCTCCTGGTCCAGCTTTCAGTGGTGACCTCTCTATTATGTCTTCAAGAGTAGAGTTTTTACAAATGTGAGCTCAAAATGAGTCTCAACACAATAGGAACAAACAACAGGGTTTTTCTTGAATCCCTCAAGTCTTTCTGAGTACACAGACTCTCCCTCTCTCTCTTTGTCTCTGTTTTCTCTCTATCTCAGCACTGCCTGCCTCTATCTCTAACATTGAGTGGCTTTTAAGCCTATCGGTGCTTATCAGTTCGTTTTCCCTCTCGGGATCTCTGGCTCCCGGCCTCTATCTGCTCAAATCCCCTCTAGCATTAAACAATCATGGTGTAACGTCTTCAAGTATGGTGGCCACCTATTTTAAAATAGAAGGGAGCATCGACGCATTTGAAATCCCAAAATAGTCATTTCTCTATTTACATAGAGAAATACACACAAACACTGAAAAATTCACCAAAACACCTTTTATCGGACTTGAAATATTATTGAATCCACCCTAAACTCCATCGGGTTTGCCTTTATATTGCTATCGCAAGTCACTAGTCACGGGTTCCTTTGTATTTGGGTTTATAACGAAAAACCCCAAATACACAGGAAAACCTGACAAATTGCTCCATAATAGACTTCAAAATATATCATATTGCATTCATAAACCCTTTTGGGTCCAACTATATCGCATGTTGCATATCCCTTTTCACTTCTGATCACTGATTACACTGATCGGCCTTATTGTCTATTGGCGCATCGCTATCGCATGGTTGCTGGCCTTCTTGGCATCACCCCTTATAAAGCTGCGATGCGATATATCGAAATCGCATATCGCCAATCCTTTAAACCGCGAACTAATTCCTTCTATGTATGCATATGAGCGATGCAATATTGCGCAAGCAGATCTAGACCATTGATCTGTGTGCTTAATCGACGATCCTTATTTAATCGTGCTTGATCACTATCGCAACTTCCATAAGGCCATTTTTTATTAGCTCTGTTTGCCACCTCCGATTGTGATATGCTGATTAGATCTAGACCATTGATTGGCCAGATCCAACAACTCGCTCCTGTGCGATGTTGCTTAAGCCTTTGATAGACTCTATTTTCGCCATTTCTTCATGTTTTTCCCATCCAATAGTGTTTTCTTCCATTCTTGAAGGTCTATCCATTGCGATAGTGTTGAAGTATTGAAAGACTTAGAGGTTTTTAGGATCCATTTTGGATCAATTTTCCAGGGTTGGGGCTTAGCCTCTTTCCATAAATCTATGAAACTTCCAAAACTCATAAAATACATGAATACAATGCATGTAGACAAAAAACTGGAACCAAGACTTGATCTAACCATCCCCAATCGGGATTGAAATTCTCACAAACACTTGGTAGATATGCCACTTATAGGCCATGAATGCAATTATGAAGATAAGGGATTGAAAACGTATCAGAGGTTCAACAAGAAGGGTCTCTACCTTCTCACATTAGTTGGCATAACATAAATTAGGTCTTGCATTCACTATTTATTTAGTTATCAGTGAAAACATGAAAAGAGCCATGACTAAGATCTGTCATAAAACCATGCTTATAACCAACATATAAAAAGACAAATAACCATAATAGAACAACCATTTAAGCCACATAATGACCAATACATTTCCTTACCAAAATCAAGAGAAACTTATATTTTTATTAACAATAAGCAATTAACAACCGAGTTGGGGACTTCCACGACGTTCCACCTGACCATAGATTGGCTGAGCTAAATATTTCTTAAGCCAATCACCCCCATTCCATATTCTAAGGATGAATGTGGGATCTCATGGGATAAACCAATCTAAAGACAACCAAGGGAATCTAGAGGTTAAACCACCTCCACCCTCTTCATACTGTGATCACTCTTAAACTAGTGTCAAGATCACAAAACTAAACCAAGCTTGGATGCCTCAAAATTTCTTCACCATCCTTGACGAATTTTCCTGTCTCCATCCTCAATGTTTATCGTGTATCCCACCATTACTATTCAAAGGATTACTAGGCCTTTGGGAATTTTCCTGAGACCGCCTCACATCAGATTCCAAAACCATCCAACAATCCAAAGTTCAAATCAAGAACAATCCCATTACATCATGGCTATCTAGAAATGGAAAGGCTTGGGTAAAATTCAATGTCGAATGCTAGCAAAATCCATTCTAATGACAACAAAAAAACCATATACCAACATGCACATACCATGCATGTAAAAACCAGCTAGGACATCACACATGTAATATGTTACCTGCAAGTATTCCTGTTGAAACTGTTTGATCCTTGCCTTCCTTTACTTTCCTTTTCCTTCTTTTCTTTTCCTTTCCTTTGTTTTCCTTTCCTTCCCTTTCTTTCTTACTTTCTTTCTCCTCTTGGTGCTCTTCTCCTTTCTAAGACTAATTCCAAAATTGAACTCATAAAAAGTTGACAAAAAGCTGATGAAAGGCTACCAACTGATGCTTTGAGGTATTTTTATTGATGAGGCCTCTAATTTCTTCAATTTTCCATTATTTTCATTCATTTTCCTACTCACATGCAACCTTTCACCTTTCACCTTTATTTTCTCCCAATTTCCATTATTCTCATAAATAATGTGTCAAAAACACATTTTTTCCTTTCCAAAGCCTTAGCCATAAAACACAACAAGTGATTCCCACTAGGATATTTTTCACGAAATTCAGCTTGGAATAAGTATCCCTTTCTCATGGTCTTATTTTACCTTTATTAACTTCTATTACATGAACTTTTAACCTGGGGTTGTTACAAACCACTCCCCCTTAGGGGAATGATTTCCTAAATGTTAAACCACACATAGACCTGAAAAAACCACTAAAGAGAAAAACGCATACTGCCTATGGAGCTTTATAACCCAACTCATTGTAGTATTTACAATAAAATCATGTTAAAAAGAAAAACCATCATGTAAAACATGACAACCATAGCCCTTATTGGAGCATTATAACTTACCTCGTTGTAGTATATTTATAATAGAAACCATACATAAATATGTACAAATACCAAGACTCATTTTCCTTCACTGGAAAACAATGAAGGATACATAGCCCATGTCTGATTAGCCATCTACCATGTAGCTTCATCAGGGCAAAAGTGCTTCTACTGTCCTTTAACCTACTCGAGTGCTCTGTTCTAGAGCACAAGATGTTTCCTCTACAATATGCATTGGGGTTTCGGCTAGAATTATCCTTCTTGGTCCACTTGAAATAGAGTCTAATAAATAACGTGATCAACGTCCTTTACATCTTTGTTAAGCAACTAAACATTAAAAAAGTCATGGACTTTCACTGTCAGAGGTAGTGCAAGTCTTTAGACCACTGATACAATCCTCTAAAGGATCTCAAAAGGCCCACAATACCATGTTACCAACTTGGTACATGATCTGATCCTCAAGGATCTATTATTGGCCTTTATGTGAAAATACACATGCTCCCCATCTCGAACCTCCTTAAATGCCCTATGTTGGTCTGCATAATGTTTATGCATGCCATGTGTTGCCTTTAGATTCTTCTTTATAACATGCATTTCCTTTTAGATGTCTACCAACATGTCTAATCCAATAAGTACCATGTTCACTAAATCACTCCAACTGATGGGAGTGTTACAACTATGCCCCTAAAGTGCCTCAGAGAGACTCATCCTCAATGACTCCTGATAATAATTGTTGTAGGAAAACTCAACCAATGGAACATACCCCTCCCATCTCCTCTGTTGATGCATGACATAAATCCTCAACATGTTGTCCAATATCCTATTGACCCTATTTGTCGGTCTATCTTTCTGTGGATGATAAGTTGTGCTAAAGGCCAACTCTATCGATAATCCTGCAAACAAATCCTTCCAAATTTTGGAAGTGAACTTGGCATCCCTATCTGACATAATCTTCTTTGGAACACCATGCAATATCATGATCTCCCTAATGAAGATTTGTCCTACCTCACTAGTGTTACACAACATTTTGTCACTGTCCCCGTACTCCTTATTCCTTGATCCTGGAGGACCTCTACAGTCAACCCCGCATGCTTTTCCTTCATGAAGAAACTCCCATTGTGTCCCTCTTCATGAGCAGATCATTTCCCTTTTACACCATTTCCTCTAAAACTTCTGTTTTACCCAGTTTACAAGATCGACACTAATGGCCTTTGTCTCCCCCGCGACGATGTGTAGAGATTAGCACTACTCGTTACGCCGACTAGAGCAATTGAGCTGTGTTTCAATCACATCAGTCCTGTTATGGAAAGTTTTTTAAATTAGAGCTGAATTTTCCAGCTCTAGAAGCTCCGTAATGGAAGTCTAGTAAATGGTTTGGTCGAATGGGGTTGAGGATGATAGTTTGGGCTCCTTTCCCCTATAATGATAGAAATGCCTCAAGGGATAAGTCCTCATATGAGAAGAAGATCTATCTCCCATCCATATTTCCTATATAAACCTTCATTATTCCCAAGCACAAACTAGTGTTATTCATAGTTTTTGGTTGAGTGTTGATGCTATTTTAGTTTGGAGTAGAGAAGCAAGCTATTACTAGGTGTAGCTATCTATTTGTGTGAGGGAGAAGTGTGTTTGGTTTGGAGTGAATCCTAAATGGAAGAGCCTTAAAACTATTGTTGATTGAGGCCATCATGGGATGCTAGCAAAAGTGTGTGGGAACCTGGTCTTGTTAGACAAAGAATGCAACATCAAGATGAATGGTTGTAATCTCTCTTTGATATTAATATATGAAACTATCGATTGATTTCCTACATGTTTTGTAATATTACATATTCATGGGTTAATGTTTCTTAACTTGTTAAGTAGGTTGAATTTCAATTTGTCTATTATTATGTTTGTGTGTTGTTGTTGTTTTCTTGTTTCGGGGGCTTGAAGAAGGAAGCGATATATTGTTGGAGCGAGCAAGCGAGGACATCATCAAGCAGGATAAGTGACCAAGAGGTAGGCCCTCTTGATTGATTCTAACCTAAGGAAATATTCCATAGAATGCATCTGTCGTGGCTAGACCCATTATCGAGCTAGAGGTATTCATTCGTGTCTGCACTTATAATTTTACTTCACCACAAATTGACAACTCCCCTGGGGATCCCAATCCTTTTGTTTGTCTTGCATTTCATGATTTCGTGAGAACTTTCCTAGTTTCAAGTTTTCCCTTTAGTTCTGTTTCTTTTCTCTTATTTACTAGTCTGAGTCTAAAATTCATAGTGGTAGATATGGTCCCTGTTTTCAAAAAAAACTTATTTTTCCTTCGCTACCTCGATCAGCGTTCTTAATCCACTGACAATCATGCCGACCATCGCGAGTTGCTGAGAAACGGTCACACCGACCAGTCTCTCGCGCTTGTTGTCAGTTAGCCATTCACGCCAATACTTTTGAGTGAATATTAGGGCTTGCCCCCAATCTTGGCCAGTGTGTTTTGCTCTTGTGGTTTTGACCCCATAAGCGTTTTGGACCATTTTCTCCCTGACTAGAAAGCTTCATTTAGCTTTCTTTATGTGCTTTCTTGGTTTACCCCACCCTCTGATGTGTTAAGTCTGGCCCTATGTGAATTTCCTTTTTATTTTCTCTTTGATTCCCTCGATCAGTGCTATTTTTGGCCAAAAAGTCACGCCAATCAAGCCATCAGTGCTAGTTGTAGTATTGGTCAGTCGTGTTGATCGGCGCTACTTCTGGCCCACAACTCATTATGGTCTCTGACTTAAGAAAAAATAGAATATCTCCCAATCCACTGCCAGTCTTTCTTGACCCTCATACTCTCTTCTTCCTCCTAGAAGTCGCTAGGATGCCTTGTTTTCAATTGAATGAGTGAAAGAGTCTCATTTGTTCTCTTATTTCGAGTGTCTTTTTTCCCTTTCCAAGCATAGATTACATTGCTTCGTTTCTCGATTGAAGCATTTATGTGTTTGGTTGGTTCGATTCAAAGAAGAAGTTATTTTTAGTTTCATTTATCATGCTTTGGGTTTGATCGATGCTTGTTTGTTCGGAATTGTGAAAACTTTCATTTAAAGTGCTTTGTGTGAAAGATTCATTTTGCATTTTATGAAAAGGGGAACATCATTCTAGTTTACTTAAGTGAAAATATTGCATTAGTAGCGTTATTGAGAAGCTATAATTGCATCATCATAAGCATTGGAAATGAAATGAAACTTCTTTTGTTGTTATAGGAAGATTAAGTGAATTTAAGATATTTATTAGTGAAATATTTCATTCTTTGATTATTGCATTAATTTTGTGTTCTCTATCTCTCAATTAGTGATAACTTTCATATAAGATAAATATATCTCTTATGATATAGCTACATATAGGAGTTTTCAGATGACAGTGATAGGGCCTTG
Organism: Pinus taeda; assembly: GCA_000404065.3. Classification (NCBI taxonomy): domain Eukaryota; kingdom Viridiplantae; phylum Streptophyta; class Pinopsida; order Pinales; family Pinaceae; genus Pinus; species Pinus taeda. The sequence goes on along the minus strand of APFE030822715.1, from coordinate 67,375 downwards.
TAATTGAAAACTAATTCAAGCTCAACCATTAAAATTTATTGAATTAACCTAAGGAAGCATTGAAACTTAATGCTCACATTTAGTGGTCTAGGCTAGAGACGTGATCGAGAGTCTTTAAACTTGGAAGTTCTCATTCGCTTCGGCACTAGGCATCATTAGTAAGGATTTGTGCTCCTCATACCATCATGGATATCAAGGGAGAACCCACTAGGTCTACAATCCTTTATCCATATGAAGCTGAGTCTGCCACCTTGCAAATGTGATACACCGAACACAACATTCGGGGAGATTGTCTCCCCATACTTCTTGATTCATCAAGAGGTATTCTATAGTTCACAGTTGCCTAGTATTCCTTTTTACATAGATCATCTTGAGTAGCCATTTGATCTTTTGAATCTTTAAACTTAAAATATCATTCGAGAACTTGTCCTTTCGAGCTTGTTTACAATCGAAAGTGATAGAGTCACCTTTCATCCTTTTCTCGACTCTTAAATTTTGAAAACGAAAAGTTTTGTTTTAGTGTCTTAAAATTAACTACCCACGAAATATTCCTGGTTAAAGTTATCTTCCTTATTTATTATTTAGGGTCGATTCCAATGGGAACATTCCTAGAGTCCACTAGTCAAGGGTTTCCCTTAGATGAGAATCCTGGTCCTTTTCCTTCTTTTGGAAACACTGGTGCTCCTTATATGGAAACATTGTCCCTCCCTGGGTTAACCATTAGTTTACCTATCTAGTTGTTTTCAACTTCGATGGTCCCGTGTCCCAACTCCTGTCCAAACGTCTCCTTCATTTTGATCACGTCACAATGAATCTAAGGTTGACCCCTTGCCTTCTTCCCCCATTTCTTCCTCTTCCTCTTCTACTTCACCTGGTGAAAGTTTGAAATCCAATAACCAGGAGGATAAGAAGAAGAATAAGAAGATGAAGAAGAAGAAGTTAGATAAGTGAGAGGCTAACCATGTAGCGATTACACTAAATGCACCCCCCATCGACAAACCTTCTGATATCTCACGAAAGGTAAAATTCCCTTACATGCTTTGTAAGGCTGACCATCTCCTTCGAGATTGTCTTGGCATTCCCAGAGTCTTAGAGGTACGGTCTCAAAACCTGAACCAACCATCCCCGTCGACCTCTCGAGATCATGTCGATGCTACACCCTCGGCTAATGATGGTAAGAAGAAAGGGAAGATTAGATTCCCTTGTAGGTTATGTGAAGGAGAGAATATTCTTAATCTTTTTCCTCTTATGGATAAAGCTTTCAACATTTTGGAAAACCTTACAGCTCCTCAAACCCAATTTCCTATTGGTTATCAGAGGCTTTCTTCTAACCTTCTCCTAGTTGGTAAAGAGATTGACTTGGATTCATCTCATGCCCATCCTGCTCTTCCTGAGCATGAATCTTCTGTGTCTGTTCCCAACCAACCATTGGTAGAAAAGAGTGTCGACTTGGTTTCGCCACTAGTTGCTCACTCTGTTCTAGGAGAGAGTGGTGATCATACTGCTCATATTCTTCTTGTCTCCTCAAATTCTCATGAATCGAAGTGTGACCCTCCCATCCCGGTTGTTCAGGAGAGTCCTTCTCTTATTCATGTATAGCATGGGGGAAATCATATGACGCCCCCACCAAGTAGTTATGTTGTCTCTTTTGATTGGGGTCCATTGACTGCTTTCTGCCTCCCATGTTATGTGACTTTCCAAATCACATTACAAGCCTATAATATGGTAGTGCTTGGCACTATATTAGATGAAGATTCATATGTTAGCATCATGTCTTCTACTACTTGGCAAGCTTTGGGTTCCCCACAACTTGTGCCTGTCACCTAGAAGCTGTTGGCTTTCAACGGAGGAGCTAGTCAACCCTTAGGGATCCTTCCGAAGTTCCCTATTACTTTGGGAGGAAATATCGTCTATATAGACATGATGGTAGTCCAAGGTCCCTTAGATTTCAATTTTCTCCTTGGACACAACTATGTTTATGTCATGGGAGCTCTTGCCTCTTCACTTTTTCGTGTGGTTTGTTTTCCGCACAAAGGGAGAATTGTGACTATTGATCAACTGTCATTCATTGGTCACCAGGCACCTCCTTTGCAACCATAGTCCCCTATCGACTCTTGTTTGCAAGTAGTACCTTACTTGCCATAGGTAAATTATGTGGCTACCCATTCCATCTCCACATATGTTGATGATCACACAGATGGTATAGTACATTATGTATTGGAGGCACTGGAACTTGATTTGTCTTTGGTACCAAATGACATGTATTCTTCCCAAAGGGTGGTTCTTCCATCTAATGAAGACCTCTTGGAAGCCATGTTCTCGTTTGGTCCATGATGAGATTAGTGAGGATAGCTCCTTGTCTTGTGTCAACCTCATTAAAACATGAAACAAAGGGTGTGAGCATAGTTCTATGTATTGTGTCAAGCTTGTTAAAAAATGAATCAAGATGTCTGAGGATAGTTCTTTTACTATGTCAACCTCGTTCAAAAATGAAGCATCTCCCTTTTCCAAATCGAGTCTTTAGTTAAGATCTCATAAAATCCTAGTTGATTTTTTCCAAGATCTTGAAAGTGAACCTTCATTCCATCCACCTAGTTGATTGAAATGAAGCTTGGGGGCATGTGCCTTGATTGAGTCATTATGTTGGGGTCATGAAAACTTATAGCAAACATAGTTTATCTATGTTTCAAGCTTGTGTAAATATGAAACCAAACTCGAGCAAATTTTTTCATTTTGAGCTTGTTTAAACATGAAATTGAATCCAAGCAGAGTTCTCCATGGTTCAAGCTTATGAAAAAATGAACCCATGCCTGATTTACATCCCGTGATTTCCATTTTAATCAGCTAATTTCTGCTAGATGAGCCTTGGTTGTTTCATTCCATCACCACCATATCTTTGGCGAATCATATGCTTTTACTTGGTTGTTTGTTTCCTTTCCTAAGGAACCACAGTGATGACTGGTTTTGTTAGCCAACCTCTTGACCATTACATATTTTGAGTAGTTCCTCCATTGATGGAATCAGTTGCTACCTTTTATACCACTCGTTCCTCCAGGTTAGCCATGTTTCGTCTCTTTTCTCGACTCGTTAAACTCATATGCAAATATTTTGGAGTATTTTTTTTCATTTTTGATTCGTTAAAGAGAATAAAAATGGGGGGTTCGCTTTCTTTCCGACCCCTTTAAAAGTGAAAATATAGTTGAGCCCTTGTCGTTTCGAACTCGTTAATGGACATGAAGTGTCATGTGCCTAGTATAAGTTTACCCTTTTCAGGCTGGGAGGCACCACTTACGAAAAAGGTACTCCTTGACTGAAATGGTCAAGTGGTTCTCTCAAGTGTTGTCTTCTACCTTTTTAGGCTCGAGAGACACAAATGCATGAAAAGGACCATGTGGAGTTTTCTTTTACGTGTCTTTTTCAAACTCTCTAAACATGAAAAGATATTGAGTTACACCTTTGCCGGAATCGTTAAACTATCAAAGATACACCCTACAATGCTTTCTTTGTGCTTCATGAGATGGTCTTTGATGCTAATTGGAATTGGAGTAATTGAGTATTCCAATTAGACGTTTCTTTGTTAAACTCTCAATATCCATGTTAGGTATAGGATATCCACAAACAAACCAGTAATAAAAATTCCATCTATGCCTTACAATAAAAAAAGTGTCAAAATCCTCATCCACTTGGCCATCATGCTCTTCATTACATGAGGGAGTGATAACACCTAAAATGTTTTCATCTTCAGGGTTCTTCTACAAAATATACCCTCTCCAAATCATCAAAAGAATCATTACTATATTTAGAAACTTGGAAGGGAATATGAATTACCAAACCCTTGCCTTCATGCAAGTGTATCTCATCATCACAATGTGCTTCATTTGAGACATGATGACATGCATACTATTTAATGGAAACATGGGGTGCACCATGCTACAATAAGGCCTTCGTCACACTTTTCTTCCTTGGATCTGAAATCTCATGCGTATATGGTTCAAGTGATGAGAGAGAATGCTGGTCATCCTCATAAAATTCATTTCCAAGCTTCCAATCATGTCAGAGATAGGATCCCCACAAACAAACCAACAATACAAATGGTGGAGGCCGGCATGGCAGGTAACCATCCGGTTTAGGACCAAATTGGCCAGTTTGACTACAAACTAGCCAGTTCCATCCTAAACCAATAGGTTAGGACTGATTAGGGCCAAAACTTCGCCACATTGCCCTCTTGACTAGGTTTTTCAATCGGTTCCAACTGGTGGCCTTGTTGACCAACCGATTAGACCATAACTAGTTAGTTAGGCCAATTTAAAAAAAACTAATATGTATATGTACATTCTTGTAGGTTTTCCAATGGCAAACTAGTTCCCTGCACTGATTTATAAAGCATTTCATCCCTCACTCTAGCTCGACCTTCACGCTTTAGGGGGGATTTGTTACACAAAATTTTGTCACTATCCCTGTACTCCTCATTCCTTGATCCTGGAGGACCTCTACAGTGAACCCTGCATGCTTTGCCTTCATGAAGAAACTCCCATTGTGCCCCTCTTCATGAGTAGATCATTTCCCTTTTGCACCATTTCCCCTGAAACTTTTGTTTTGCCCAGTTTACAGGACCAGCACTAATGGCCTTTGTCTCCCCCGCACCAATGTGAAAAGATTAGCATTAATCCTCGCGCCGAACAGAGCAACTGAGCTATGTTTCAATCATGTTGGTATTGTTATGGAAAATGTTTTTAAATTAGAGCTGAACTTCTAGCTCTGGAAGCTCTGTAACGGAAGTCTTATAAATGGTTTGGCTGGATGGGGTCGAGAATGATAGTTTGGACTCCTTTCCCCTATAATGATTGAACTACCTCAAGGGATAATTCCTTCTCCCATGAGAAGAGGATCCATCTCCCATCCATATTCCCTATATAGACCTCCCTTCTTCCCAAGAACAAACTAGTGTTAGTCATAGCTTTTGGTTGAGTGTTGATGCTATTTTGGTTTGGATTAGACAAGCAAGCTATTACTAATTGTATCTATCTAGTTGTGTGAGGGAAAAGTGTGTTTGGTTTGGAGTGAAGCCTAAAGGGAAGAGCCTTAAAACTATTTTTGATTGAGGTCATCAAGGGATGCTAGCAAAAGTGTGTGGGAACCTAGTCTTGTTAGAGGAAGACTGCAACATCAAGACGAATGGTTGTAATCTCTCTCTGATATTAATATATGCAACTATTAATTGATTTCCTACATGTTTTGTAATATTACATATTCATGGCTTAATGTTTCTTAACTTGTTAAGTAGGTTGAATTGCATTTTTCTATTATTATGTTTATGCATTATTGTTCTTTACTTGTTTCAGGAGCTTGAAGAAGGAAGCAAGAGATTGCTAGAGTGAGAAAGCGAGGAAATCATCAAGCAGAATAAGCGACCAAGAGGTAGGCCCTCTTGATTGATTCTAACCTAAGGAAATATTCCATAGAATGTATTTGTTGTAGCTAGACCCATTATTGGGCTAGAGGAATTCATTTGTGTCCACACTTATAATTTTACTTCACCACAATTTGGCGACTCCGCTGGGGATCCCAATCCTTTTGTTTTCCTTGGATTTCATGATTTCATGAGAACTTTCCTAGTTTCACATTTTCCCTTCGGTTCTGTTTCTTTTCTCCTATTTATTGGGCTGAGTCTAAAATTCATAGTAGCAAATCGGGTCCTTGTTTTCAATTTTTTTTTCCTTAGCTACCTCGATCAACATGCTTAATCCGCTGAAAGTTGCGCCGACCAGCTCGAGTTGTTGAGAAACAATTGCATCAATCAGCCTCTGGCATTTGTTGTTAGTTAGATAGTCACGTCGATGCCTATGAGTGAAGATTAGGGCTTGTGCCCAATCTTGTCCAGCATGGTCTGCTCTCATGGTTTTGACCCTGTAAGCCTTTTGGACCATTTTCTCCCTGACTAGAAAGCTTCATTTAGCTTGCTTTGTGTGCTTGCTCTGTCTAGCCCACCCTCTTATGTGTTAAGTCTGGCCCTGTGTGAAGTTATTTTTTTTTCTTTGAATCCCTCGATTGGTTCTATTTTTGGCCAAAAAGTCGCGTCGATTAGGCCATCAGTGCTAGTTGTAGTACTGGTTAGTCGTGTTGATTAGCACTACTTTTGGCCCAAAATTTGTTCTAGTCTATGAGTTAAGAAAAATAAGAATTTTGCCCATTCCAGTGCCAATATATCTTGACCCTCAGACTCTCTTCTTCCTCCTAGAAGTCACTAGGATTCTTTGTTTTCAATTGAATGAGTGAAAAAGTCTCGTTTTTTCTCTTATGTCAAGTGTCTCTTTTCTCTTTCCAAGCATAAATTACATTGCTTGGTTTATTGATTGAAGCATTTATGTGTTTGGTTGGCTCGATTCAAAGAAGAAATATTTTCAGTTTCATTTATCATGCTTTGGGTTTGATCGATGCTTGTTTGATCGGAATTGTGAAAACTTTCATTTAAAGTGCTTTATGTGAAAGATTCATTTTGCATTTTATGAAAAGGAGAACATAATTCTAGTTTACTTAAGCGAAAATATTGCATTAGTAGCGTTATTGAGAAGCTAGAATTGCATCATCATAAGCATTGGAAATTAAATGAAACTTATTTTTTTGTTATAGGAATATTAACTACATTTAAGAGATTTATTAGTGAAAGATTTCATTTTTCTATTGTTGCATGAATTTTGTGTTCTCTATCTCTCAATTAGTGATAACTTTCATCGAAGATAAAGATCTCTTTTCTCATATAGCTATATATAGGAGTTTTCATATGACAGTGGTGGGGCCTTGTAATTGAAACCTAAATCAAGATCAACCATTAAAATTTATTGAATTAACCTAAGGAAGCATTGAACCTCAATGCTCACATTTAGTGGTCTAGGCTAGAGACATGTTCCGGCGTCTTTAAACCTAGAAACGGTTGTTCGCTTCAGAACTAGACAACGCTAGTACGGACTTGTGCTCCTTGTACCATCGTTTACATGAAGGGAGACCCACTAGGTCTGCAATGCTTTATCCATAGGAAGTCAATTCGGCCACCTTGCAAATGTCATACACCGAACACAGCATTCGGGGAGATTTCTTGCCTGTACTTCTCGGTTCACTGGGAGGTATTCTGTATTTCATGGTTGCTTGGTAATCCTTTTTACCTAGATTGCCCTGAGTAGTCATTTGATCTTTTCACTCTTTAAACTTAAAATATCATTTGAGTGCTTGTCCTTTCGATCTCGTTTCCAATCAAAAGTGATAGGGTCACCTTTCGTCCTTTTCTCGACTCTTAAAATATGAAAAGACAAAGTTTTGTTTCAGTGTCTTAAAATTAATTGCCCGTGAAATATTCCTGGTTAAAGTTATCTTCCTTAGTGATTCTTTAGGGTCAATTCGAATAGCAACATTCCAAGAGTCTACCAGTCATGGGTTCCCCACGGATGGGAATCCTAGTCCTTTTCCTTCTTTTGGAAACGTTGGTGCTCCTTATATGGAAACATTGTCCCTCCCTAGGTTAAGCATTGTTTTACCTGTCTATTTGTTTTTGACTTCAAGGGTCCCGAGCATCCCAAATCCTATCCAAACATTTCCTTCATTTGAATCACATTACGATAATTCTAAGTTTGACCCCTCGCCTTCTTCCCCCATTTCTTCCTCTTCCTCTTCTACTTCACCTAGTGAAAGTTTGAAATCCAATAACTAAGAGGCTAAGAAGAAGAAGAAGAAGACACAGAAGAAGAAGTTTGATAAGCGAGAGGCCAACCATGTAGCTATTACTCCAGATGCACCCGCCATTGACAAACCTTCTGATCTTTCACGGAAGGTAAAATTCCCTGTAGAATCTATAAGGGTGACCATCTCCTTCGAGATTGTCTTGGTATTCCCAGAGTCTTAGAGGTATGGTCTCAAAACCTAAACCGACCATCCCCATCGACCTCTGGAGATCATTTCGATGCTACACCCTTGGCTAGTGATGGTAAGAAGAAAGGAAATATTAGATTCCCATGTAGGTTATGTGAAGGAGAGAATCTTCTTCACCTTTGTCCTCTTACAGATAAAGCTTCCAAAGTTTTGGAAAACCTTGCAGCTCCTCAACCCCAACTTCCTATTGGTTAACGGCGGCTTTCTTCTGACCCTCTCTTGGTTGGTAAAGAGATTGAATTGGATTCATCTCCTACCTGTCCTTCTCTTCTTGAGCATGACTCTTTTGTGTCTTTTCCCGACCAACAATTGGTCGAAAAGAGTGTCGACTTGGTTTCGCTGCCAGTTGCTCACTCTATTCCGGGAGAGAGTGGTGATCATACTACTCATGTTCTTCTCATCTCCTTAGATTCTCATAAATCGAAGCATGACTCTCCCATCCTAGTTGTTCACGAGATTCCTTCTCCTATTATTGTACAACATGGGGGAAATCATATGATACTGCCACCAAGTAGTTATGTCGTCTCTTTTGATTGGGGTCCATTGATTGCTTTCCGCCTCCCATCTTATGTGCCTTTCCGGATCACATTACAAGCCTATAATATGGTAGTACCTCGCACTATATTAGATGAAGGCGTGTCTATTAGCCTCATGTCTTCTACTACTTAGCAAGCTTTGGGTTCCCCACAGCTTGTGCTTGTCACCCAAAATCTATTGGCTTTCAACGGAGGAACTAATCAACCCTTAGGGATCCTTCTGAAGTTCCCTATTACTTTTGGAGGAAATATTGTCTACATAGACGTGATGGTAGTCCAAGGTCCCTTATATTTCAATCTTCTCCTTGGATATGACCATGTTTATGTCATGGGAGATCTTGTTTCTTCGCTTTTCCATGTGGTTTGTTTTCCGCATGAAGGGAGAATTGTGACTATTGATAATTTATTGTTCACTGGTCACTAGGCGCCTCCTTTGCAACCATCATCCCCTACGTTGGCATTATGATGTAGGTGTTGTCCTTGATGGCAACTTACTAAGATGACAAATCACAGCTCGGGCTCACAGAATGTAGAAAAAGAGATATACGCAGGTTACCCTTGATAAATCTGTGTATACACGGTGGTTAGACAGCCGAAAGGTATGTATACATATACACGCACTCTCATGCAAGGAAAATCATGTACATTTGGTTTTGGTCCGTGGTATTTGGACCATGATATTGTGATCCATAGTATTGGTCCAAGGTATCTTGTCCGATGTGTTGATCCCAGGTATTTGGTCTAAGGTATTGGTTCTAAGTGGTTTTGGACCATGGTATTGAGTAAAGGCCTAAGACTATAAAAGGAGGATAAGATCATTAGGCAAAGATACTAAGTAAGTCTCGAATATCTGATAAAGTATGAGATCCAGTATGCAGGCTATGGGTTCATGATGCCTTGCTTGATCTGAGCTAAGGAGGAATCTCATCGGTTGATGGAGAACAAGATCTACGGATAGATAGGTATCTAATGGCTTGGAATGAATCATCTCTATATGGTTTGATCATGTTTATTCTAGATCGGTATACTGACACATGTAATGTTCTGTAAATATTATGATCTGGGTTTAACTCAAGTTTGGAATAGTTGCAAATCATGAATGAATATTTACAGATGTATACACTGGTTGACTGTGATAATAGCACGTACATATGTAGGTTAGATACATCTAAGTAGTATATACCATATGAGCTATGATGTTTGAAGTTACAGGTGGTTCTGCTTGTTGATGAGTTCTGATGACTGTTTATTGGTGTCAGTGTTCTACATATTCAATTTGGTTGATTGTGTTTAGCTTCAGTGTTGATGGATGAGATTTAATAATGGATTAGTATCATAATGACTTATCTTTATGTGATCTGATGGACTAGATCTAGTTGCTAACACACATATTATCCATGTATATGTAATGATCTGGGTATGTCTAAAGTCAGGAAGTGCAACGAAGTTATAAGTAATTAATTAATGACATATACACTGGTTCGCTTTGATGAAGTTGCGTATACATGTTGGTTCGACTCTTCCAAAT